>JAMXBD010005296.1:0-18336 GCA_024138025.1 Combretum micranthum
TGAACTTGTTTGAAAATATGGTACGAATGAAAAGGAATACCTCACTAGGCTAGTGGTAGCTTAACGCCTATAGATTTTGTTGAATAGTATACCCATGGCTTTTGAGGATCATGACATTAAGAAGTCATGAAAGGATGTTAAGCTTCTATCAAAGGAAATGGAATCAAGATGAAGTAATTTTATGGTTTTTTATATGAATGACTTATATGATTGGTGTTATGTTGATTCTAAGATGTATATTTATTTGAAGACAATAGAGGGGTATGCCCTAAGGATTGTAATTTATATGTTATGTTTTATGATAAGTATTCTCTTTACCTTGTTACTTATTTATTATCAATATAAATTGCGCTACTCCAATGCGTTCTCTTGGTTGTGATGTACGCCTTATACATGATATGGAAGTCTTTGCGTGACTGAGGTAGTCATTCATAGGCTTTAGTATTGTGTACGGCGAACTACCACATTTAGAATACTCCTCGAGGCGTGATAGGGGAAATAACCGAAGAACCTTTAACCGAAATAAGAATGTCAAAACAATCAATAATTGAATGTAGAATTCACATACACACACACATAGATATATATATATATATCACAATCCTAGGTTAACTATACAAGAAGATTCAATAAGCTTAGCATATAGTTTTAACATGTAATTCATACATAAAACATGTGTAAACCCCTGAAATTTCGGAATCAGTTTAGCATAAAACTATAACCGGAAGTCAAACGGAACCTTAAAGGTCAACAAAACCCTAGTTTACCGTGTCAATCTAAATCCGGCATTGCCGTTTTCTTTGGCCCGGAAAAACGAAGTTGGGATAATTAGCTCGAATAGTTCGTAATAACCATAGGTTTTATAAAAGTTTCAGTTTCGCAAATTTTGGGTGTCCTTCGAACCCGATCGGACACAGTTCTCGAAAAAGGTGTCCAGAAGCCCGGAATAGTAAAAATATTCCGAATACACCGTTAGACTCGTAAAAATATAAGTTTTCCAAAAATATCAGTTTCAAAATTTTTCGGTAAGTAAAAATAACAGATATAGCTATTAAACGCGTATTTTCTTACTACCGGTACTTTAATTGTCATATCTACTTTACATTACACTATTCATTACTATTCTACACTATTCTTTTATCTCTACTTTTTCTTACACCTACTCTTACACCCTACATAACCTATTATCTTAACTTTTTACCTTTCCATAACTTTATATCACATCTACCTTACAAATTACATCTTTTATTTAACAAAAAGTCAAAAAAAATAAATCACACTCCCCCTCCTACAAGCATGGCCGGCGCCCCTTGTCCCTCTCCCTCTCTCAAATTGTTTTAATTTTGCTTTATTTAAATCACACAAAAATCACTCCTGTAAATCCTATAAATACCCCCCTCCTCTTTCACTTCTTTCACACCACTTCTACACTAAAATTACTCTCTCAAAATCTCTCTAGAATTTCTCTCCAAGAAGCTCTTCAAGAAGTTCTCTTTAGCTCATCTCCTTTAGGTAAAAGTTCTTCAAGAAGTCTCCATGTTCATCTACTTAGTATGAGCTTAGTGTATTTTTCTAAAACCATGAAGGTTAAGAAAGAACAATAGGTTCATGCTTTGTTTTTGTTCATAATCAAAATTCCTCCATGATCATTTATGTTTCTTTTATGTTCCTTTATGTTTCCCTATATTTCCATTATGTTTATACTATCTACTATATCTATATAGTTATATAGCTATTTAGAGCATAAGCTCATAATCTTGCAATTTATTTATCTTTCATGCGATTTATTTACTTCATGCAATTTATTTATTTCAAGTTGTTTTTAAGACTAGTCTCTAGTCTTAGACTTGTCCTCATCAAGTTCAAAACAAGCTTTTCTTTCATTTATTTTATTTTATTATGGGACTAGTTTATTTCTTAGTCCCGGGAGCCTTGAAAAACTAAGACTCCAATACTTGATTTTATTATTTATGCTTTATGTTATTTTGTTTATTATTATTCTCATAATCATGTTCATTTAGATTGTTGTCCAAAAGTTCTATTTTCTAAAGATAATGAAATAAAAGAAGACTTTTTGTCACTTAGGAACAAGTTTATGTGATAAATATAAGATAAAAAATAAACTCATTTTCAAGTTACAAAAAGAATTCACTATGAATTTAGAAACTATTTTTACTTAAAAGCTAGTTAAATCTTTGTTACTCTACTTTGCTTTCCAAAAGAAAATATTTTGTTGACAAAAATGGTTGTTTTCATAAAGAAAGAAAATAAGATGGAGAACTAAGGAAAATTTTAAGACCTTTGCAAACAAATAGGCAAGGAAAATTTATGGTTTGAAAAGAATAAAATTTTCACTTTTCAAGTTACAAGAAAAAGTTAATGAGATTATAGAAATTAGTTTTTCTACAAAAAGTCCTTAATTGTTCCACTTTATTTTCATAAAGAAACCAAATTTTCATGCATGGGTAATTATTCTTGAAATGAGGAGACATGAGAAAAAGAATGAGAAATATCAAGTAAAGATTTTTGCCAAAACAATCAAACAAAGGAGTTTACACAAGAAAATGAAGAAAAGAATATTTTCTAGAAAAATTCAAAAAATATTATTAGTGTAACTTAGAAAGTAGAAAATTTTATAGCCACTTAGAAAAAGATAAATGAAACCAACATAAAACTTTTTTAGAAAATAAAGGAAACAAGGTATTCATTTCAAAGAAATTCACAAAAACAAATTTCGAAAAACTTCAAACCGACATTGTTTTACTTAACAAAAATAATTTGGACAACAAAACACTTGAGCATGCTTAAATATGAGTTATATAGTTATAAAAAGAGATTTTTTCAACTATATAGATAACTAAGTATTTATCAAACAAATTTTGATTTCTTGAACCAAAATTGTTTTTACTTAAAAATCCGTGGTGAATTTTGTCACCAGTTTTTCGGAGCCTATGTGGCTTTGTTTGTGGGAAATAATTTTAGAAATGGGTAGATCTTTTCAAGTAGATAGAAATCGGTATATTATATGCGCGATTCCGAGTTAAAATGATCAAGTTATGGACATTTTAAGTTGGAACATTCTTCTATACGAACTTTAACGTTCTTTGATATTGTTTTGTCAAAAATTCAAGAAAATCTTCAAGAAAACCTCATTATGGGTATTTTCTTTGGTTAGGTGATCCCAAGGAAGGATTTCTTCACCCCGAGGACTATTACGATTTAGTGGAGTGTGTAAACGACTCATCCGCTTAAGAGAAATAGACGGCAATGGCATCGTGAGTTTATTTCCATTAAATGCTACACTTGTTGTGCTTGTAAATTAGTTGCACTAGAGTTAGGAAAAGATAAACCGTTATGCATGTAAAATAATTCCTTGAAAGAAGTCTAAGAATATCGAAGCCCGAATTGTTCTAAGTGATTGTTTAGTATAATATTGATTTGTATGAAATTCCTTGATCACCATAAAGTTGAAAATAATTATGTTATGATTTATAAATAAATGAACTCATGCATACCACGAAGTGAGTCACATTACATGGTTGGGTTATTATCCTTGGGTGAGAAGGATAGTAGGCTCATGTCGAAAGCAACACTTGGCGGAAGATCCGAAAGCGATTGCTTGGCGGCTTAATGGAATATGCTTGGCGATGATCCGAAAGCAAGGTCAAATCAAGTAGGTTCGGAATACTTGGCGATGAGTGCTCGCAAGTATAAAGTTTTTATCGAATGCTTGGCGATGTGTGCTCGTAAGCTTAAATTTTCTTTATTAAAACTACTTGTTTTGAGTATCACCAAACCCCGAATGGGGCGTAAATCCATTCAACATATAGTTCCCGGAAAGCTATATGATTGTTTGCCCACGTGTTTGATGCATTACATATGTGTGATTAACCAACTTGTTTGAATCTTGTTACAAGAAGTTATTTATGGAAATAGTTCTCACTAAGCCTATTAGCTTATACCCCGATAGCTACCTTTTGCAGTTTCCGTACTTATGGCTAAGGCCACGTGGACCATGTGGGCAGGTAATCCCTTTTGAATATTAGAACTCTGGATAAAGTACATCATAGTATTAGCATGCAAATATTTATATAATAGCTTAGTAATTTAGGGAATTGTTCCTAAGTATGCACAGTCTTTGCTATGAACAAATATTTATTGTGAATCCTCTTTTCTTAATATGTTTTTATATCTCCTTAAGCTTCATTATTCCATGTATGGTCCTCTAAAATTGTGAAAGTAAGCCTTACACTTAATATAAAAGCTTTTGGAAATGACTAAGGTTGTCATACTTAAGCTTTAATATTGAGTGTGGCGGACTGTCACGTTTAGGGTACCCGTTGGGGCGTGACAACATGTTTATTTAGCTTGTATATTCATTAGAAGGTCATATATGAAGTAAAGATTGAAAATTGAAGAAGTTTGAATTTGTAAAACTCAGGGGATACGCTGCCTTTCTACGCAGGCAAAATTTGAATAAATGCAGGCAGCGTGGGAAATATACACCGGCGACGTTGCACCTGGCATTAAATATTTTGATTCTGTTTGCATCCAACACTGCCCATACGCCGGCGGTGTTGAAGCCCTAATGGTTGGCGTACATTTTGAAAAATAAACGCTAGTAAAATTTTCTTGCAAAAGCTGGCGGCGTTCGAAGCGGCTTTAAAAAAATCGATTCTCTTCACATTCAACACCACCTCTACGCCGGCGGCGTTGAAGTGCCAGATGTCAGCGTACGTACAAAAATAGACCTATTCGAAAAGAGTTTACTTCCCCTGTTTTGCACTTTTCAAATTCCTAACCTATAACACTTTTAATCCTTCTTTAAGTTCATATTTAGCTTCATATGCTATCTTCTATCCACCCTAATCAATTCTAACAACTTTGAACATTAAAACAACACATTAAACACTTCAATCACATCAAATCTCCTCTCCTCTTCACTTCAACTTTAACTACTCAAACCAAACATTACTCCTCACCTACACTTCTTATGAACTACTATAACTCATAAACAGTTCACACAATAACAAAACACAATCCAACTATATCTATGCATGAACCATAAAACTCAAAAGACATTAAATCATTCTAATAAATTTAACATTATATACTACGAGAAAGGAAATAAAACAAAAGTCTATACTTGTATTAACTTACATGAGTAAGCTTAGCTTGGAGAGATTTTTTGATTCAATGACCTTGGGATTAGTCTTGGTTTAGGGCTTGTAGTTTGAAGGAAAGAAAAAGAGAAAAGGAAAGAAAGAAGAGGGAAATTCTTAAGGAATGAAGGGCTGCCAAAAGAGGCTTTAATTAAGCAAATTTTTTGACTCATTAATATCTTAATTTGATTTTGAGACATGTAAGACTTTGAGTTGAATTTGGGTTAATTTGGAGCTCATTTGGGTGCAATTTAGGCATGAAAAATGGGCTTAATTGAGTAAAATTTCTGTCAACAATTTCTAGACAATTCAAAAGTTGATTTTATAAATTTAACATAACACAAACATATTAATACATAAAAAGACACTAATATTAATTATACTATACACACATTAATATATATAAAACAATAACATTAATTTCATTACACATGCAAAATAACACATATGTAATATTCAAGATATACTAACTTAAACACATTTAGCCTCTTACTAACTCATCTATTCCAATATTAATATTACTAAACATAACTCTCATAAATCAACATAGTCATAAAGTTCAATAATTAAGAAAAATAAAACATATAAATGGAAGTCAAATAGAAATTAAAGTTAGGTCATTTCATTAAGGGTCGTTGCAACCTAAGGATTTTACTCAAAAATGATCCGAGAGTGCAACACTCCTCTAAACGGGCCATTTCCAAGGTTGTTTACTCCATACACCCGCACATACTAGCCGTTTCAAAGGCCGTTTCAACTCAAAATCCTTAATCAGAATTTAAAACACCCTTCCAAACTGGCCGTTTGACAAGGTGTTTGAAATCTTACGACTTACCCAGTTTTCTTTCTCCTTTTTAACACTTTCAAAACTTCTCCAAACACATCCTTAACTTCATTCTTTGTTTAAAAAACATCTTAACACTTTCAAACATGCTTCTACTTCAATTTCTAACCCATCAAACATCATATCAACTATTCCAAACATAAATCCACATTCAACACAACATACCATCAAATCCACTTCTCAAAAACCAACCCAACACTTCTCATTTTCAACTTCAATTTACTTCACACTTCATGTCATTTATTTAGAAAATTATACAAGTTCTCAAGCTATCAAGATATCACTCAACATAAAATAAACTCATATAATTCATTAAACTCATTTTAGCATGAAGACTCACAATTAAAGCAAAACTTAAACTAACAAACATGTACGTAAACTAACAAATACTTTACCTTAAGGAGCTTTTGTAAACCCCGGTATTCTTAGTAGTTAAGTAAACCCCGGGAGTTGAAAAGCGAAACCCTAATCCAGTCTAGTTTAAGTCTAATGAGAGAAGCTTAGAAACCCTAAATCCAGCTTTCCTTTGGTTTCATAATAAAAGAAGTGTTATAAAATAAATGAATATGAATTATTGTTTTAAGTATATTTTAAACCTTAGAAAGTTTTAAATTCGCGAATTTTTCAATTCCGGGCCTTCTCAAGCTCAATTAAGGAAAAACGTGTCCCGGGACCACAAACTCATAAAAATATTCCAGAATATTCATTAGAATCGAAATTTTATAAGGATTTCAAAAATATAAATTTTATAATTTTCGAGCTATAAAAATTACAGTTATAGCCTTTTTCCCTTATTTTCGTTACAACCGGTAAAGTAGACGTCTTGTTACTATTCACAAGTACAACCTACACTACACACTACCCATACCCTATTCTTACATCCTTACAACTACTTATTAACAATTTTCTTTTCCAAGAAATTTTGTTTTAATTAATTATTACAATTATTACATTTTATTACATAAATTACAAATTTTATCAAAATTCAATTTTCTCTCTCCTCCCCCACACTAGGCGGCGCACACCCCCTCCCAATTTCCCTCTATTTTTGTTTTATTTTTACTCTTTTATTCAATTAAAACCCTAATCCATTTAATAATAAGCCAATGTTCTTCTCTCTCCTCATTTTTCACTCTTTCACAAATTGGTAAAAGAATCAAAACCCTCTTACTCCTTCATCCTCTTGCCGTGACCCCCACCCCCTCACACTCACACTCGCAAGCTCATTTTCTCTTTTTTTTCATCTCCAAATCTCCATTTAGGTGATGATTCTAAGCTTTATTCCTACTTTATCCTGTAATGGCAAGACCATTCTTGAGTGTTTTACCACTTTTAATCCCATATGAGCATATGCTAGGGACATGAAAGCACTAATACAAGAATATCAAGCCATCACAGAAAGTAGATCTTGTGTTTAAAAGAGTTTTCTTTTTTTTTTTTTTTGAAATATCATCTTGTTCATGCATATAAAGTAGAGATCTTGCATGGAGTTATGTTCATGGCATCAAACTCATGATTCATGTACTATATATGGTAGATCTAGTGTTTAGACACTCATACTTTCATCTACATTTATGTTCATGTGGTTATTTTGAGCTTGCATGTCACGCCCCAATGGGTACCCTAAACGTGGCAGTCTGCCACACTCAATATTAAAGCTTAAGTATGACAACCTTAGTCATTCCAAAAGCTTTTATATTAAGTGTAAGGCTTACTTTCACAATTTTAGAGGACCATATATGGAATTATGTAGCTTAAGGAGATATAAAAACATATTAAGAAAAGAAGAATCACAACAATTATTTGTCCATTGCATAAATTAAACTTAGGGACAACTTACTAATCTATTATATACATATTAACATGCTAATGCTAAGCTACTCTTTATTCAGAATTCTAATATACAAGAGGGATTACCTGCCCACAGGGTCCACGTGGCCTTAGCCATAAGTACGGGAACTGCAAAAGATAGCTATCGGGGTATAAGCTAATAAGCTTAGTGAGAAATTCCCAAAATTCATACTCGAAGTAGATTATCAATCAAGTTTATTATTCAAACGTATGAAATGCAACAACCACGTGAGCATACAAGACATATGACTTTCCGGGAATCATATGTTGAATGAATTTACGCCCTTCATTCGGGGTTGGGTATTCAGGCCAATTACAGCCACCACTTTTAAAAACACTTTTATAGATCTTACCAGCTCCTATACGCCATCAAAAGTTTTGTAGTTATTACAGGCTCCTACTAGCCACGAAAAACTTGTAGTTATTACAGGCTCCTACTAGCCATCAATTTAAGTAGTTCTTACCGGCTCCTACTCGCCACTTACATGATATACCGGTTATGTCTACCACCACTATTATACACTTGTCCCACCAATTGTATAGTAGCGAATGCAATGTGACTCAACATATGAAGTGCATGAATAATTTCTTTAATTAAGTCTAGTAGTTACATTTAACTTCTTTCAAGTGATCAACCAATTTCAAACACTTCAAGATATTAATGCACATACAACTTTATTACACAAATCGAGTTTCGATATACTTAGTATTCTTTCAAATATTATCATACACTTCCTTTTATTTTTCTTAATTCTAGTGCAACTAATTTTACAAGCACAATCAAGAGTATGAAAAATAACGGGGAAATAACTCACGATGCCATTGACGTCTATTCTTTAAGCGGATGAGTCGTTCACACACTCCACTAATCGTAATAGTTCTCGGGGTGAAGAAATCCTTCCTCGGGATCACCTAACCAAAGAAAATACCCATAATGAGTTTTTCTTGAAGATTTTCTTGAATTTTGACAAAACAATGTCAAAGAACGTTAAAGTTCGTATAAAAGAATGTTCCAACTTAAAATGGCCATAACTTGGTCATTTTAACTCGGAATCGCGCATATAATATACCGATTTCTATCTACTCGAAAAGATCTACCCATTTCTAAAATTATTTCCCACAAACAAACCATATAGGCTCCGAAAAAGTGGCGACAAAATTCACCACGGATTTCCAAGTAAAAACAACTTTGGTTCAAGAAATCAAAATTTGTTTGATAAATACTTAGTTATCTATATAGTTGAAAATTCTCTTTTTATAACTATATAACTCATATTTAAGCATGCTCAAGTGTCTTGTTGTCCAATTATTTTTCTTAAGTAAAACAATGTCGGGTTGAAGCTTTTGGAAATTGTTTTGTAAATTTCTTTGAAATGAATACCTTGTTTTCTTTATTTTCTAAAAACGTTTTATGTTGGTTTTATTTATCTTTTTCTAAGTGACTTTTGAAAATAAAATTTTCTACTTTCTAAGTTACACTAATAATTTTTTGAAGTTTTCTAGAAAATATGCTTTTCCTTTTCTTGTGTAAATTCCTTTGTTTACTTGTTTTGGCAAAAATCTTTACTTGATATTTCTCATTCTTTTTCTCATGTCCTATTTTCAAAAATAATTACCCATGCATGAAAATTTGGTTTTTTATAAAAACAAAGTGGAACAATTAAGGACTTTTTGTAGAAAAACTAATTTCTATAATCTTATTAACTTTTTCTTGTAACTTGAAGAGGATAACTTTATTTTTCAAACCATAAATTTTCTTTGCCTATTGTTTGCAAAGGTCTTTCTTAAAATTTCTTAGTCTTATTTTCTTTTTTATGAAAGACCATTTTTGTCAACAAAATATTTTCTTTTGAAAGACAAGGTAGAGTAACAAAGATTTAACTAGCTTTTAAGTAAAAATAGTTTCTAAATTCATAGTGAATTCTTTTTGTAACTTGAAAATGAATGAGTTTATTTTTGTTATCTTATATTTTTATGTTTCACTAAACTTATTCCTAAGTGACAAAAGCCTTCTTTTATTTCATTATCTTTAGAAAATAAACTTTTGGACAACAATCTAAATGAACATGATTATGAGAATAATAACAAAAACATAAAGCATAAATAATAAAATCAAGTATTGGAGTCTTAGTTTTTCAAGGCTCCCGGGACTAAGAAATAAACTAGTCCCATAATGAAATAAAATAAATGAAAGAAAAGCTTGTTTTGACTTGATGAGGACAAGTCTAAGACTAGAGACTAGTCTTAATTTCAACAAGGAATAAATAAATAAATTGCAATGGAAAAGTAAATAAATTGCTTTATGAAATAAATAAATTGCAAGTGAGCTTATATGCTCTAAAGAATATGATATATTTATAGATATAGTAGAAGTTATGAACATAAAAAAACATAAATGAACATAAGAGAACATAAATGAATATAAGGAAACATGAACATAGAGGAATTATGATTATGAACAAAAACAAAGTATGAACCTATTGTTGCTTTCTTAACCTTCATGGTTTTAGAAAACACACTAAGCTCATACTAAGTAGATGAACATGGAGACTTCTTGAAGAACTTTTACCTAAAGAAGATGAGCTTAAAGAGAACTTCTTGAAGAACTTCTTGGAGAGAAATTCTTGAGAGATTTTGAGAGAGTAATTTTAGTAGAAGTGGTGTGAAAGAAGTGGGGGGGGGTATTTATAGGATTTTGAGGAGTGATTTTTGTGTGATTAAAATAAATGTAAAATTGAAACAAATTGTGGATGGAGAGAGAGAGGGGGCCGGCCATGCTTGTAGGAGGGGAGTGTGATTTATTTTTTTAACTTTTTGTTAAATAAAAGATGTAATTTGTAAGGTAGATGTGATATAAAGTTATGGGAAAGGTAAAAAGTTAAGATAATAGGTTATGTAGAGTGTAAGAGTAGGTGTAAGAAAAAGTAGAGATAAAAGAATAGTGTAGAATAGTAATGAATAGTGTAATGTAAAGTAGATATGACAATTAAAGTACCGGTAGTAAGAAAATACGCGTATAATAGCTATATCTGTTATTTTTACTTACCGAAAAATTTGAAATTGATATTTTTGGAAAACTTATATTTTTACGAGTCTAACGGTATATTCGGAATATTTTTACTATTCCGGGCTTCCGGACACGTTTTTCGAGAACTGTGTCCGATCGGGTTCGAAGGACACCCGAATTTCGCGAAACTGAAACTTTTATAAAACCTATGGTTATTACGACTATTTAGCTAATTATCCCAACTTCGTTTTTCGGGCCAAGGAAAACGGCAATGCGGATTTAGATTGATACGGTAAACTAGGGTTTTGTTGACCTTTAGGTTTCGTTTGACTTCCGGTTAGGGTTTTATGTTAAACCGATTCCATAAATTTATGGGTTTACAACTACCCTCCTTAAAGAAAGTTTTTTCCTCAAAACTTGGAAGTTCCTACTTGTGGTTAAAACTTGGTTACTTGGGCTATGCGTCCTTCTTCAAAAATTTCTTTAATTGATTTCTTCATTCATCCTCTGAACTCTTGTGGATACATATCGGTATTGGGTATATCTTTATAAGGAAAATTCTCCTTTAAAACATTAACTTTTATCCTTATAACTTGGTTCCTTAACCATTTGTTAAACGGGGAATTGTTGCACATCTCTGATAATCAACTTCCTTCTCGTCTTACGATTACCTCCCATCTTTAAACTCTCCTGATTCTCAATTTGAGACTTTTAAGGTCTCCTTTTTCGATCTATCTTATTTTGTCTATCCTGCCTTTATCATTTCATGAGATTCTCCTGATTGTTCCTCCAAGGTTTTTGAACGATTTTCCTTGATCGTTTGTAGCATCGGGGGTCCAAAATTCTTTGTTAGCTCCTCTTTGTTCTCATTCTTGTGTCCAGATTTGTTATATCTCTGACTGATCTCTTTTGCTTTCATTCCTTTTTCTGTTATATTGACCGATTATGAAACGAACCATCTTTGTTAGTTACTCAATTTAGACCATAAGCATCCTTGCTTTCTTGCTATCATTTGTGAAAAATCCAAAATCTTGAGAAGGTTAATTCCGTTTTCATTGAATTTCATAAACCCTTTCATCCTTTGGTGCCTTTATTCTCTTATCTAAATTTCTTTTCCTCTACTGTCTCTTGAACTTCGGTATATCGGGGTTCTTCTTGGATATGTTGTTGATCCGAAATTATGAACCGTACTCATGATTCCTTCTTATTAACCTTCTTGTCCTTAGGTTATGCTAAATCATCCTTTAGCTTTCTTTAATACATTTTTCTTCCTTTATCCCTTCTTTATCCTTCGTATCTTCTCATCTAAGCTCTTTTGTTATATTTTATACGGTTCGTCTCAATATCCTACTAACGTGGTTCCTCTTTTAAACCTTGTTGTGAGCTTCAAGATTTGGCTTTTCAACTCTCTTTAATTTCCTATACTTAAGGTTATATTCTTAGATTGCTTCTTTCCTTCTTCAGATTATATCACTATCCATAATCATTACTAAAACTTGTGGGGTTATGAAGAATTTTGAGGGTCATGCTTTCTTGATTTGATCCTTTGTTGGTGATATCGTGATCTGAATCTTGAGAGAAACGTGTTTGCTCCTTAAAAGGTTTTCACCTTGTTCCTTTCCGAAAATTAACACGTTGGCTTAGTCTCGATTTTCTCATTTTGTTGTTTCATCCAACTTTCTTACAAGTCTATTTTCCATGTTTCGCTGAGTGAAATCTATATCTCGAAAACTTCTTATTGAAACTTATGAATGTCTCCAAAGGTCAATTTCTCTTCACTCTTTAGCTACTTAATTTCCTTCATCATCTTGAGAGAATGTGTCTGTTCTTTCCTTATGTTAGCCTGTCCTTTGCTAAACATTCTCCTTTTTGTTTGGTAAGCTCTATGTTCTCCTTGTTTCTTCTTTGAAGTTTTATTTGAGAGGTATTCATCTTATCCGAAAGATTACTTAATTCCATTATTCCTTTGAGTCACGGGTGACTTCATGTCTTCACGTTTTTGTTGAGAGTTCGACCAATTTTCTTAGGTTTCCTCATTCTTTCGCATTATCTTGAACTAGGTTGATCATTTGTCATATATATATAGAAAGAATGTAACACTTTGAACTTCAAGAGAGTAAAACATTCTGATTTACTAAACTTCTTATGTACACATTAGGGGATTATCATTCCTATTCATTCACATAAAGAAAACTTTACATTCCTCTATTACTATAAAGAAACAACATCAATAAAAGAAGGTTGGAGATTGACTGGTTCCTGCATCGCTATTATAGCCTCTAATGTACTCCAAAGCAGTCAAGTTTTCATTTCCTTCGTTCACTCTTACAGGTATAACTTCCTCTGATGATCTTGACAGAATATTCTTTTCTTGTGGATAGCTGTTGGCAAAATGTTCTTCCTGATTGCAAACATAGCAAGCATCTACCCTCTGTTTGGGCATTTTGACATCTTATGGTTTGTATTTCCACAAAGAAACACTTTCCAAATAGCTGGGGGCACTTCTTCGGGTAGTGTGCTCCATTGCACTTCCAACACTTAATACCCTTGGTATGATCCTTCTATTGCTTCTTGATTTTCTTTGGTAGGGGCATGAGATGGGGTTCTATGTAAAACTCCCTTTCGGATTGGGTCTTCTTCTTCTTCTATTCTTTCTCTCCTTTTCCTTGCTCCTTCTACAATCCGAGCTCTTTCTACTAATTCTCGAAAATTTCTTATGTCAAATTCTTCCAACTTCATCCTTAGGTCTTCGTCCAATCCTCCTATAAAGACTTGCCTTTTCAATTCTTCACTGTACTTATAGGAGTCGGTGCATATTGCAACAATCTACTGAACTCAGTTTCATATTGTTCGATTGTTCTTCCTTTTGAGCAATTTGCAAGAAGTCTGCTATACTTACTCGTAAACTTCCTGGGAAATAATTCTCCAAAAACTCATGTCTAAAATTTCCCAAGTGATTGGAGTCATTAGATCTCTTTTCCTTGACTCCACCATATCCTAGCGTTTAGACGAAGCATGAATGTTCCATACTTGATTTGCAAATGGGGGGAACTTCATATGCATCAAAGACATCTCTATTTGAGATAACCAATCTTCTCTCCTTTGGCTTGTCATAAGCTCCTTCAAAGAAGCGGTTACTTTTGATGAAGTTAGGTAACATGCTTTTGTATGGTCTTGGGGTGGAGATGGAGGTAGGGATGCACTTTGGCTATGCATGTTCCTATGCACAGATGCCTCTGTTGAAGCTTGTTGTGGGGTGGGGTTGGTATAGACTGGGGCTGTCGCTGGTGCTTTTGTGGTGTTGTAGGGTGCTTGTGCTGGCATATTTGCCTAATTTCTTCTAATACGTGGGTTAGGTGTCCTAACGTGGCGTGTAAGTCCTTTGAGGTGCGGTGGTTCCTTCTTCGTTACTCCTATTTCGGCTGTTTTAAGCTTTTCTAAGTTAAGTTTGTAAAGTTTTGATAACTTAATTAAATTTTTACCGGAAATTGGGGATATAACGGAAATTTAAATATGCATAAAAGCTAACAAAATTTAAATCAAAACAATTTCTGAAATCAAACTTAAAGCATTATCATAGAAATAAAGTTCATACGTGAAATCGGAAATAAGGCAAATCACAAAAGAAAATTACATAGAAAAAACAAGCATTGTTCCGAGAATTTAAAAGATAGACTAAGATCATGGATCTAGTCTATGATTACAAAATCTAAGCTGGACTTCTAGGGATATGCTCCTTCCTTTCCTTCTTTCCTCATTCTTCGGGCGCATCTCCCGGGTTGCTGCTGGATGATCCTGGGTTCCAGTCCCTCATGAATTGGCTGAAATATTCCTCCTTTTCCGGGCTGCCTCTCTGGATCTTTCGCGTCCGTCGGTTGGTTCTCTCTAGTCTCTCTGGTACTATGTCATGAATGGTTCTCCAAGTAACGGCTTCATCGTCTCCATGCTATTGTTCTCATTGGGGAGCATTGTCTGTATTCATGGCCGAGTTTGGTTCTTGCCTTCCCGGAGTCTGTCGTCCCATTAAGTAGCGGATAATCCTCTCTCAGTGCTGTTACGGGGTTCTGTCTCCAACAGTGGTTTGGTTTCCTTCTTCCGGTCCTGCTTCATTTTCTTCCTCTGGGTCTTCTCCGAGTCTTCACTCTCTTCATCTTCTTCCATAGGCTCTTCTTATTATTGATCCGTCATCCCGTAGGCGTAGGGGCTCGTTCCTCCTTAGTTGGATTCCCATAAAGGTAGGCGGCTCCGTGGGTACTTGGGTTGGGGTCGTAGTACTCCTGGTACACTCCATGCCAATGGAAGATATCGTTGATGTCCGCCTTCATCCATTCAAGGTGATCATCAAGTTGTCGTGGGCGTAACGAACATAGGTCCAATTTTCCTCCATGTCTGGAAATCTGGAGAAGTTCGTCCCCCGTCTTTCCTAAGAACGAATGTGGCTTCCTTCAACATAGGTCTATCTTCAGCAATGGCCGCGATACGTTCCACGGCGTATATCATTTCCAACTCGGTCAGTTTCTTTCCTATGGGACAGTTGTGAATGGTCTGTACCACTTCCCTCCATTCTGTTTGTATCATTCCTCTCTTCCATATTTGGAACATTTCTCGGACGGTCTTAGGTTGTCCTGCTAGGGCAAACTCTTCACATAGGACTCTAAGTCTCAGTCGGTAGTCTTCTGGGTTTCGAAGGGTCCTTTCCGGAAATTCTTGGCTTGGAGACGGGCCTCATCTATGGTGATCTACTAAAAGAAGATATTAGAAGACTTATTCTACCCATTCTATTTTATCTAAGTTTTTCTTGTTCTATCTAAGTCAATTCTTCTTAAGTCATTTCTATAATTATGATTCCTAGGTTCTTAAACCATGCTCTGATACCAACTTAAACTGTCACGCCCCAATGGGTACCCTAAACGTGACAGTCCGCCACACTCAATATTAAAGCTTAAGTATGACAACCTTAGTCATTCCAAAAGCTTTTATATTAAGTGTAAGGCTTACTTTCACAATTTTAGAGGACCATATATGGAATTATGTAGCTTAAGGAGATATAAAAACATATTAAGAAAAGAAGAATCACAATAATTATTTGTCATGGCAAATTTAAACTTAGGACAACTTACTAATCTATTATAACATATTAACATGCTAATGCTAAGCTACTCTTTATTCAGATTCTAATATACAAAGGGATTACCTGCCCACAGGTCCACGTGGCCTTAACCATAAGTACGGGAACTGCAAAAGATAGCTATCGGGGTATAAGCTAATAGCTTAGTGAGTAATTCCCAAAATTCATACTCGAAGTAGATTATCAATCAAGTTTATTATTCAAACGTATGAAATGCAACAACCACGTGAGCATACAAGACATATGACTTTCCGGGAATCATATGTTGAATGAATTTACGCCCTTCATTCGGGGTTGGGTATTCAGGCCAATTACAGCCACCACTTTTAAAAACACTTTTATAGATCTTACCGGCTCCTATACGCCATCAAAAATTTTGTAGTTATTACAGGCTCCTACTAGCCACAAAAGATTTTGTAGTTATTACAGGCTCCTACTAGCCACAAAAACTTGTAGTTATTACAGGCTCCTACTAGCCATCAATTTAAGTAGTTCTTACCGGCTCCTACTCGCCACTTACATGATATACCGGTTATGTCTACCACCACTATTATACACTTGTCCCACCAATTGTATAGTAGCGAATGCAATGTGACTCAACATATGAAGTGCATGAATAATTTCTTTAATTAAAGTCTAGTAGTTACATTTAACTTCTTTCAAGTGATCAACCAATTTAAAACTTCAAGATATTAATGCACATACAACTTTATTACAAACAAATCGAGTTTCGATATACTTAGTATTCTTCAACATATTATCATACACTTCTTTTTTTTTCTTAATTCTAGTGCAACTAATTTTACAAGCACAATCAAGAGTATGAAAAATAACGGGGAAATAACTCACGATGCCATTGCCGTCTATTCTTTAAGCGGATGAGTCGTTCACACACTCCACTAAATCGTAATAGTCCTCGGGGTGAAGAAATCCTTCCGGATCACCTAACCAAAGAAAATACCCATAATGAGTTTTTCTTGAAGATTTTCTTGAATTTTGACAAAACAATGTCAAAGAACGTCAAAGTTCGTATAAAGAATGTTCCAACTTAAAATGGCCATAACTTGGTCATTTTAACTCGGAATCGCGCATATAATATACCGATTTCTATCTACTCGAAAAGATCTACCCATTTCTAAAATTATTTCCCAAACAAAGCCATATAGGCTCGAAAAAGTGGTGACAAAATTCACCACGGATTTCAAGTAAAAACAACTTTGGTTCAAGAAATCAAAATTTGTTTGATAAATACTTAGTTATCTATATAGTTGAAAAATTCTCTTTTTATAACTATATAACTCATATTTAAGCATGCTCAAGTGTCTTGTTGTCCAAATTATTTTTCTTAAGTAAAACAATGTCGGTTGAAGCTTTTCGGAAATTGTTTTTGTGAATTTCTTTGAAATGAATACCTTGTTTTCTTTATTTTCTAAAAACGTTTTATGTTGGTTTATTTATCTTTTTCTAAGTGACTTTTGAAAATAAAATTTTCTACTTTCTAAGTTACACTAATAATTTTTTGAAGTTTTCTAGAAAATATGCTTTTCTTCATTTTCTTGTGTAAATTCCTTTGTTTACTTGTTTTGGCAAAAATCTTTACTTGATATTTCTCATTCTTTTTCTCATGTCTCTATTTCAAAAACAATTACCATGCATGAAAATTTGGTTTTTATAAAAACAAAGTGGAACAATTAAGGACTTTTTGTAGAAAAACTAATTTCTATAATCTTATTAACTTTTTCTTGTAACTTGAAAAGTGAATTTATTATTTTCAAACCATAAATTTTCTTTGCCTATTTGTTTGCAAGGTCTTTACTTAAAATTTCTTATCTTATTTTCTTTCTTTATGAAAAGAACCATTTTTGTCAACAAAATATTTTCTTTTGAAAAGCAAGTAGAGTAACAAAGATTTAACTAGCTTTTAAGTAAAAATAGTTTCTAAATTCATAGTGAATTCTTTTTGTAACTTGAAAATGAATGAGTTTATTTTTGTTATCTTATTTTTATGTTTCACATAAACTTATTCCTAAGTGACAAAAAGCCTTCTTTTATTTCATTATCTTTAGAAAATAAAACTTTTGGACAACAATCTAAATGAACATGATTATGAGAATAATAAACAAAAAACATAAAGCATAAATAATAAAATCAAGTATTGGAGTCTTAGCTTTTTCAAGGCTCCCGGGACTAAGAAATAAACTAGTCCCATAATGAAATAAAATGAAAGAAAGAAAAGCTTGTTTTGACTTGATGAGGACAAGTCTAAGACTAGAGACTAGTCTTAATTTCAACAAGAATAAATAATAAATTGCAATGGAAAAGTAAATAAATAGCTTAATATGAA
>JAMXBD010005297.1:0-18302 GCA_024138025.1 Combretum micranthum
TTCTTACACTTTTCTTCTAAAATTAATTTTTAATTACTCTTCTTTCATGCCATCAATTTTCTTTTTTCTTTTCATTTATTTAATTGACTATAATTTCTCTCCAACTTTTCCTATAAATACTGATGTGCTCAAACCGATCGTATCAACTTTAAAATTATAAACCTAGAATTAATCCTACGATCGAGCAAAGGCAATTATACCTAATCAATCACAAGATATGCAACATACTCCTCATCTTGGTCCACCCTAAACCCTAACTTCTCATATAAAGATCTATTGATTAATGACTCATTCACACCTTGAACTACATGAACTTTCTATTAAACTAATTACTCCCTCGAGTTAATCAATTTCTAATCTTGCATGAATTAATAGAAACCTATCCCTAACTATATCAATACAAGATTGCATTAAAGATCCTAGTTCATAAACAAAGATTATATCTTCATTGCCGCAAATCAAAGTTTCTCTATCTCTATAAGAATCATGCATGTAATTAACTTTGCGCATAAATCAATCATAGAACAATCATAATACATGAATAGATGCAAAAGTATAAAGTTCTCATTAATCAAGGCAATTCAATTCATATTGGGTTTAGGGTTTCACAAGATTTAGGGTTAGGAATCTACTCTTCCATGGAATTTACAAGAAAGACACCAATATCTAAGAAGTAGAATATAATATGATGTAGAAATACAACCCTTGAATGATCTTGTGATAATCTATGATGTTCAAACTATCTTTCTCTTCCAAGTGCGTCTTTTCTCTCCTAGGGTTCCCAATGTACGGTCCAAGATCCCCAAATAAATCAACAAGGCAGCTATTTTATAGTATAGGGTAAAGCCATGTGGGCATGGGGGGTCTGCACGGCCATGCTCGGGGCCATGCACAATGAGAAAATTGGATTTTGACATCTTTAAATTCTGTACGGCCGTGCACGGGGTTGTGCAGAACTCCAAATCTTCTTTTTCTTCTGGATTGAGTTATTTGCTTTTGTACTACCTTGTGCACTTCTTGTGCAGCTGCTGGGGCATGAATCAAGATACTTGCTAGTCACCTTTTTTCCCTCTGCACAAGCATCTGAATGGTCATGCATGAACGTTGTGCACACTTGAAAATCATCACTTTGTAGCCTTGTTAAATCTTTTCTTGTTTTTGCTCAAATCATCATCCATAAATCTTCCAAATGAGTATTTGAACCCTGAAAAACAAATATTCAACACGTAAGTATCTTTCTCTTAAAAATTTCACATCAAATTAATGCAAAATTATATCAATTGAGTATAGAAATATGGGTCTTTTAAGACTTATCTAACTTCCCCACACTTAATCATTTGCTTGTCCTCAAGCGAACAACTAAGAATAATGAAGATCTATCATCAGATATACTTAAATAATAATTTTTTTTTCAAAACATTCAATAATTTCTTTAGATTATAGCGACTCACTTTGTATCTATAGTTCAAACCCATTATATAAATGTAATCAGTATACTAAAATCAAAATTCTAAGATTAATCCATGTAAGTTAAACTTTACCCCTACCAATTAGTAATAGATTCCAAGGTCACAAAATAAACATGAAGTCAAGCAATAGTAAAAGAGACCTAGTTACACTTCACCACTCATTAATGAATATATAAACTCTTCAACAACTTCTCTAAGCACAACAATCTAGAGTGAAAGTAATTGCATCAGTCCTTCCCCTGGATTTCCTCCTTTTAGTTTAAATCTCTTCATAATTTATTAAAGCCTTCAGAGGGACGAGTCTTAACCTGTATCTTTTCTTTTCTTTTCCTCTGGACGGGTTTTTGCCCACATCTTTTCAGCTCAATTTTTTTTTTCAAGTTCATAAATTGAACTTATTCCATTCCTTCCTTCTCGTTATAGTGAGTTCATTGAGTCAGCACATCCCGGGCTCATCACCCAAGTGACCAGGTTTTAAAGGGACCCCAGAGAACTCTCTCTCACTCCAAATTCAAGGTTGGATACTCATAACTGAGTCATTGGAGTAAAGTTATGTAAGAAGCTTGTGTAGTTAATAGTGGGGTCAAACTTTGCTCTTCTGAGGGACCAAAGCCCACCATATCAACTAAGCTTTAATATTCAATTTAGTACAAAGGGTCAAAAGAGATTAATTCTAAGAAGGATCACTAAGTGATGAATTTCATATGCTCTTTCACTAAAGATTAGGAGTGTTCTCAAAATTTTTGAAAAAAAAAAAATACACAAATCAACAAGTTCAGAACCATAACCATTTAACTTTCAACCAAGGACTTCGATTCACTTTTAGACCCTAAATTCCATTACTAATTAGCAAGTAAGTTTATCCCACTTAGATTTTATCCTATAATTCCAATTAACTATATTGATCACAAAATAGGTGAGTAAGGTACCATATAAGCCACTTTCACCTTAATTCAACTTAGCTTGAATGCTTTCTTTTTTTTTTTTAAATATATTTTCAAGATCTGTCAGTTCATAATTAGCTTTGAAGCACAATTGCAAACATGAACATGTGGGTATTTTTTATCAAGACCAAAATGAATTTCAATTTGAAACACAATTAATATGATCCAGTGCATAAAAAAAAAAAAAAGTATACTCAAGACCCAAATTTTCTTTCTTAATTATCCGTATCCCTAATGTGAGACATTGTCCTCAATGTCATTTCAATAAGCAACAAATAAGGAAAGAGAAAGAACACGAGAACTTTCCTAGTTCATGTAGAGGTTTGATCATGAGATTGTCGTAACTGGTAGGAGAAAAGAGAAAATCCATATGAAAATGCAGCATCAACATTAATCTTGTGAACCCAAAATCGATCATGCCTGAAGACAAAACCAAAAACAAAAACAAAAAGCAAAGCTAAAAAGAAGTTAGCCTATCCTAAAGTCTAAGCAGGAATTCCAAAAGGAGTCCGTCAAAATTATGAGTTGTCCCACAAGTAGGACACTCATTAATACAAGTCACAGATAAGTGCAAAAGAAAAACAAAAATAGGATCATTTATCTCCATCATTATCCTCATCAGTAGAGCCACTAGAGGACTCCTCAGCAGCACCATCTGCTACATCATCTCCATCATCACTATCGGTCTCCTCATCTTCACCCTCATCCTCATCCTCTTGTTCAGCTTCCTCATCGTCATCCTCTTCTGTAGGTGAATCAGATTCAGATTCAGATACAACTTCAACGGGTGCTTTTCCCTTTCGCCTGACTGGTTCAGGCTCAAGACAATCCAGTTCAGGTGAAGTCTCATAAGTAGGTAGATCAGTAGGGGGAGGAGAAAAACAACCAGCAATTCTCTCCAAAAATGCCCAAACTGAAGCTCTAAACCGTTTATTTCTTCTTCTCTCTTTTCTATTCAGCTTCTGTTCTTTATAAAAAGTCTCTTTGTAACCGCTGAATATCATTATCAAGAGGTGGGCTTCGGAGCTGGATGCAGATAAAGGAGTGAAAACTCTTTTAGAAGGGGTGGGGACTCCTTTAGAAGGAGTGGAGAGATCGGCAAGCTTAACTAAGCCCCATCCAGGAAATAGACCATCAGAAATTTTCTTGGTAGGTACTCCAAAGTTAGTTGGTGATGGTTCTTCTTAAAAATCTGAAAACCCTTGGGGATCTTTGTAACATAACCACCATAGTAAAGTCCCTTAGTCCCGGGTCTGCTGCTTGCCTAAATAGAAACTTAGCCACTTCTAGACCCACGTTAATCTTGGTTTTAGTAGCAATACTGTACAAATGAAACAGTTCAAAGTTGTTTACCACACCGTGACTACTCTTGCGACCTCTAATGGTATGTGCCAACAAGTGATGAACCACCTTCAAGTTAAGATCAGTCATTGATGTGGCTTTGGAACGAGATGGTTGATATCAAATAACCGTTCCACACAGCTGCTCCCAATACTGTTGTGCAGTGAGATCGGATGGCCAAGTTTCAAGCAGTTTTGTGAAGCTAGCCTCATTGCATTCTTCAAAGTCGTATAAACCCAGATATATGCCAAACTTATGAGTATAGACATGTTGTTTGCCATAAATTGAAAATACATGTCATATTTGTCTGACTGGAGAGTGGATAGGAATTCCAGAGTAACTTCCCTATAAGCTGGCTCGATGATCTCAAAGAACGAAGCCCAGGGTCCTATACTCAACAGTTCCTAGAGTTCTTGCTCAAGGTCGTATTCTCGAAGTAATTTCCAATCTAAGTATTTATTGTTCATGAAGGCTTTCGCTTCGAGCTTTTCTCTCCTTTGCTTGCTCCACTCTTGCTTAGAGTATTTGACAAAGCGAATCGGCCCCACGTCTTCTTCTTGTTGTTGAGTTCGTTTCTTTATCTTGGCTTAGGAAGTGGAAGCCTGTCGTTTAGATTGTGGCTTTGTGGACTTGTGCGCTACGCGTTTGGTTCTCACCATTTCTACATAAAAGACAAGCTTATCTCAAGGATAACAGATGTGCTTGGCTTCTATAACAATGATGCAACAACTTAGTATGAACAACCAAACAAAAATGAGTGAAAATCAAGCCTAAAAATAACAAAATAGAGTAGCTCAGTCACTTGCAAGGCCGTGCAGAGGGTAGTGCAGACTATAGCTATAGGGACAAACATATTAAGGGAACCACATTCATTATGAAATCATCAAGAATCCACCCATTTAATCTTAGGTTCGTGAAAACCCCAATATAAGCATGAATGGGGCAAACTAACTGCGATCAATGATAGTAACATGGCTTAATTGCAAGGAAAAAGCAAAACCCCTAAAAGTTTTTCGCATCCCAAAAATCGCATGAACCCTAACATTCAACCGATCGGACTAGATTTTCGCAAATACTCATGGAAACTATGACAATCACAAGCAAGGAATTCATTCATAAATCTACAGCTCATGACTATAACAACATTCGCAAAACCAAACACATGCAACCATAGCTCACTTAAACCCACTCACCATGAAAGAAAAATTTGAGTTCCCAAATTGCATTTGCGTGAAAGAAAGTGAGGGAAAAGGGGAATACTTACTTGAGTGTGGAAGCATAAGTGACACGAGATGAGTTTATGATCTTGGTTATGAGTGTGGTGGTGTGGTCTTGCCGTATCATGGAGAGAGGAGGTGATTTGTGTTGTTTAAAGTCATGGCAATGAAGATAAGAGAGAGGAGACAGCTTTGTATAAATATATATATATATATATATATTATACATGCACGGCCTCCTACAACGGCCATGCTTAGGGCCGTGCAGGGTAGAAAAAGATGACTTGAGGCAAATAGAGGCTGCTAGTACGTGTGCAGGGGGGGCTTGCACGGCTGGGCTCGGGGCGTGCAGGGTGAGAAAATGCTACCCGAGAGCAATTTCTTTATGCAAGTGTGTGCACGGGGGGGGGGGGGGGGGGGGGGGGGGGGGGGGGGGGGGGGGGGGGGGGGGGGGGGGGGGGGGGGGGGGGGGGGGGGGGGGGGGGGGGGGGGGGGGGGGGGGGGCGGCGCGGCGTGGTGGTGCATGGCCATGCTTGAGGCTGTGCAAAGTATGGAAAAGTGCACCAAGACCTGCTTAATGGGACTTGGAGTGTGCATG
The DNA here is from genome assembly GCA_024138025.1 of Combretum micranthum. NCBI lineage: Eukaryota > Viridiplantae > Streptophyta > Magnoliopsida > Myrtales > Combretaceae > Combretum > Combretum micranthum. The sequence goes on from JAMXBD010005297.1 coordinate 5,570, forward strand.
GGCAGCTGCACGGCCGTACTCGGGCTGTGCAGGGTGGAAAAAACATGCATCGAGGCTTTGTTATCTGGATTTCAAGTGTGGCTTAGCTTCTGCATGGCCATGCTCGGGGCCATGCAGGTTGTGAAAAGGTATCCAATAGCTCTCTTAAGTTGTGCCTTGTCTCAAGTATTGCCTAGGCTCAACTTCGTGCAAGTATTAACAAGTCTACGAGTTTTGTGCACCTCGTTATGAGTGAATAGGTTAAAAAGAACTTACCAGGATCGCTTGAGAAAAAACTGAGGAATCTTACTTGAAGTTTTGTGTTCCCACACTAAGAATTCAATTCTTACTTCCTTCAATTAAGTCGAGGAAACTTCCAAAATTGTAATTTTGACAGCAATAGAACAACTTAGGATAGTGAAACGAAAGAAAAACTAAGGAAATTAAACTTACCAAAGTTAGACATGGGTTGTGTCACACCCCAACGGGTACCCTAAACATGACAGTCCGCCGTACGCAATATTAAAACTTAAGAATGACTACCTTAGTCATTCGAAAGCTTCCATATCAGTACAAGGCGTTCATTCACATCAAAGGGAGATCGGTGAAGTAATGCATTTTAAAGATATTGGCAACGGAACATGCAAAATAGCACTTAATATATATATCATTGGAATAGAAAGTCTTACAACTTCTAAGGGGCAATCCCCCGATAATTCTCATAATAACATGGTCTTACTAAGATAAATAACAAATGCTAGAAGATTTTAGAAAAAATATACCCTAAGACTTTAAAACAGAATTCCTCCAAAAGCTTCTCAAAATAAAGATTCTACCCGGGTGTTCAAGATGGTCTCGGGTGCAAAAAGATAATCCTGTAAGGTCAAAAGTCTATAGGAGTATAAGCATGACTTGCTTAGTGAGATATTCCTTACGCAAAAGTACTCATAACAAGCAATCAACCAAGTTTATTAATCAAGCATATGAAATGCAACAACCATATGATCAAACAGTATATATGACTATCCGGTTTCGTATGTGTGATGGATTTACCCCTCCATCGGTGGTTAGGGAATGCTTTGAACTGGGTCCCAAACGACCTCCTTAAAGTTGCGCGAGTCTTGGGTTCCAACGAACCGTACTACTAGTCCCCGGCTTTCCTTACCCAAAGCGATCGATCCGGCTCGGCTACAACTTGAGACCGTATACCCCAACATCCTAAACTCTCAAGGTTGTAGCAAGGCAACTTACCTTTCCGGTCCCACGCTGAGGAGTAGTAGCAAAATTTCGAAATGATATTCTAAGTGATATGCATGAGTAGTTTATTATATGGGGATTCGAATATGACATTAAATCATTTAAAGTGATCAAGCAATATTTGCACACATAACAATACATACATAGAAACATTTATATCAATCACAAATCGGGTTCCGATATACTTATTGTTCATTGATCGCACACTATGATTCACATACATAATTCCCATGATAACCCGCATGCATATCAATTTTATCTTTTCCTAACATCTAGTGCTCTACTCTACAAGCACATGCACGAATACGTAAACGTAAAGGAAACTCACTCGTCCATAGCGTTCTTCTAGGAGTCGAAGTAATCCTCGGGGAAGAGAAGATCTTAGTCCTCGACACCTAAACAAAAGAAATACCCGAAATGGGTATTTCATCCAAGATCTATTCAAATTCTATAATTCTATCTTATTGAATTCGTCAAAATTCGTATGAATGAAAATTCCAATTTAAAATGGCCATAACTTGCTCATTTTAACTCGGAATTTCACATATTATATACCAATTTCTACCTACTCGAAAAGATCTATCTATTTCTAAGGTTATTTTCATCAAAAGAAGTTATTTGGGTCTCGAAAAAGTAACGTACAGATTTGATACGAAAATTCCATTTTTAAAACTTAAGTTTCAAACTTTTCTTCACTCAAGAGCTTTTGTACAAAAATATAGATATATTGTCTGGTTGAAAAATCCATTGAATACACACACACACACACACATATATATATACTCAAACCATATGCATGAATTTAGTGGTGTTGTCTCAATAATGATCTTGTAAAACAATGTGTCTTGAAAATGAGAAAAACTAAGACTTGAAAATTTCCTTTTTAGTTTTTTTCGAAAAATTTATTAGTAAGAATCTCCTTCTTTTTAACTCCATTTTCTTAATTTTGAGAATAATTACATTTTCAAAAAGAAATTTTTATCTTTACGATTCCCATAAATTTATTTCTAGTGGTTTGGAAAACATAGTTTTTCCTAAATATTTTATGTTATATGTTCTAAAGTTTTTCTAAAGTTAGATCCACTTTAAAAGAATAATATCAATAATTTTATAAGTTATTTATTATTTTTATTTCCTAAATAAGGCTTATCTTTAGAAAGGTTATTCTTGAATAATTTTATAAACTTGTCTAAATTTTAGTATTCTAGAGTGTTGGTAGAAAACTTTGATAAATGAGTTTAAGAAAACTCTTGGTTAAATCAAGAATTAAGTTTAAAGAAACTTTCTTATTTTATTGGTTTAAAAAGAGAGTTTGTGATAACTTTATTTTCATTGATAAAATACCGTATAGTATTATTACAAAAACTTGAGTTAAACTTATCTAACTTTAGAAAATATTTGTTAAGATAAAACTTTAAGTCTTTATGAAAAATAATTTCTTATGTGACAAAATTTAATTTTAAAGAGAGTTCTTATTTTTATTGCTTAAGAAAACTCATTTTCATTATGGTTGAGACAATAACAACATGTTCATGCATGAATGAGAATATGTAACTATGAGAAATATAATAAAAAAAAAACATAATAAGATAAATTATATAAGAGCATAAAAGTAAAGTCAAGTATTGGGAACCTTAGCTTCATCAAGGTATCCCGGGACTAAGAATAGACTAGTCCTCAAAAGAAAAGAAAAGCAAAGCAAAGAAAGAAAATTGTTTTGACTTGATATGGACAAGTTTAAGACTAGAAAAACTAGTATTCATAATTGCATAAAACAAGTAAATAAATTGTAAGACATGGAAATAAATAAATAACAAATGAGCTTATATGCTCTAAATATATATATACATAATATACATAATACTTTATATAAGTTAGATTAGAAACAATAATAACAATAATAACAACATAAAGAAAAATAGAACATGAACAAAAAACAAAACATGAATAAATTGTTGCTTCTTTAACTCTCATGAGTCTAAAAAACATACACTGAACTCATGTTAAGTTATACGAACATGATGAGTGAATAAGAGAAATTTTACTTAAGGTTTATGTGTTTGTTGAAGAAGAATGGAATGGTTTGTAGTAATATGTGGGAATGAGTTTTCTAGAGAAAGAGAGAACTTGAGAGAGATTTTGAGAGAGGGATTTTATGGAGTGATTTTGATAGAGTTTTAGTATGGATTGTATTGTGTGAAAGAATGAAGGAGGAATGGGTATTTATAGAGTTTTGGAGTAGAATTTAGATGTAATTAAATAAATTGAAAAATAAAACAAATTGAGATTGATGGGGGAGAGAGGGGTACCGGTTCTACATGAAAAGGGGCAATAAATTGATTTGTTTTGTTTGTTTTGTAATAAAAAAAGTAATGTGATTAAAGTTGATGGGGAAGATAAATTGTAAGGTATAGGTATGGTAGTGTGTAAGAATAGAGTGTAAGAAAAAGTAGAGATAGATGAATAGTAATGAATAGTAGAAAAGTACTATGAATAGTAGACTAGACAATTAAAATACTGGTAGTAAAGAAAATACGCATAAACGGCCTATATCTGATATTTTTAGTTACCGAAAAATTCTAAAACTGATATTTTTGAAATCCTTATATTTTTACGAATCTATTGGTGTTGTCGGAATATTTTCACTATCCGGTGCATCAGGGCACAATTTTCGAAAACTGATCGTTCGGATCCGAAGGACACTAGAGAATTACGAATCTGATATTTTTAAGATTTCCTATATTATTTCGAACCATATTCCACAATTATCTTAATTTCGTCTCTAGGATTTAAGAACACGGGATTACCGGATCTAGATTCACTAGACTTATCCTATAACTAGGTTAACTTTAAGGTTTCGTTTTAACTTCCAGTCCTTAGGGTTTGCTTATATTATCGAAAAATCTAGGGGCTTACAACCTATCCTCCAAGAAGTGCACTTGTTTAACGTCGTTGGCTCGATGTCCTTCAATTTCGTCAGCTAATTGTCTGGTGATATTAGTCGAAAGTCCTCTCGATTCGCACGTTCTTTCCATCACTCAAATAGAGTTTCAAGCGATGGGCATTGACTTTAAAATTTTCATGATCTGGTGTTCAAGCTCTACCGCGCCATGTGGGAATACCTTCTTAACTACAAAAGGACCGGAACATCGTGACCTCAATTTTCCCAGAAAAAGTTTTAACCGGGAATTAAACAGCAGAAACTTGGTCCCCTTCCTTGAACTCCCTTGACTGGTGGATGTGTGAATCATGATATTTCTTGACTTTCTCTTTGTAAATCCTCATATTTTCATAAGCTTGCCTTCTCCACTCATCAAGTTCATCCAATTGTAGCTTTCTTTTTACTCCAGCATCTCCTAAATCAAAGTTGACCAATTTGATTGCCCAATGTGCTTTATGTTCAATCTCCACTGGAAGGTGGCATGATTTCCCATAAACTAACCTAGGGAGTAGTCCCTAAAGGTGTTTTGTAGGTTGTTCTATATGCCCACAAAGCATTGTCAAGCTTCTCGGACCAATCTCTTCTATTATGCTGCACCGTCTTCTCGAGAATTCGCTTAGCTCACAATTGGAGACTTCCACTTGACCACTTCTCTGGGGATGGTAAGGTATAGCAATTTGATGTGTGACTCCATATCTCCTCAACACCTTCTTCATTTGGGCATCGCAGAAATGTGTTCCCCTATCGCTTATGATAGCTCTAGGGGCTCCAAACTGTGAAATAGCTTCTTAAGGAATTTTACAACAACTCGTGCATCGTTTGTAGACAATGCTTCGGCTTCAACCCACTTGGACACGTAGTCCACTGCTACTAAAATGTATTTATTCTCATAAGAAGTGGGGAATGGTCCCACAAAGTCGATTGCCCATAAGTCAAAAACTTCACATTCAAGGACAAAATTTTGAGGCCCATGTTTCTTTTCGAGATATTTTTAACACGTTGGCAGCTATCATAAATGGCATAAAGACGTTGGGCATCCTTAAATATTGTAGGCCAATAGAAACCGGCCTCTAAAACCTTATGTGCAGTCCGGTTAGCAGAATAGTGACCTCCAGCAGGTCCGGAGTGACACTCACTCAAATTTTCCAGCCCTCTTGTGGGAGACACACCTCCTAACCATTTGATCTCCACAAATCCAGAATGGGAAAGGATCCTCCCAATAGTAGTATTTAAGTTTTGAAAAGAACTTCCTTTTTGCATGAGAATTAAGGCCATCGGGAAGAGCTTTAGCTACCAAATAATTTGCAAAATCTACAAACCAAGGTGTTTCCACATTCATGAGCTGATATATGGCATATAGCTTCTCTTCCAGAAAAGAGTCATTGATATCTTCCTCATTGAGCTCCTCTAAATAGGGATTCTCAAGTCTTGAGAGGTGATCGGCAGCTAGATTTCCCGCCCCTTTCTTATCATGAATTTCCACATTGAATTCTTGTAGGAGTATCCAGCGGATTAATCTAGGTTTCACATATGTTTTAGTTAGTAGAAACCTCAAGGCCGAGTGATCTGTATATACGATCACCTTGGAAAGGATAAGATATGGCCTAAATTTGTCAAATGCGAACACCACAGCCAACATCTCTTTCTCAGTAGTGGTATAAGTAGCTTGAGCACTTATAAGAGTCTTGCTAGCATAGTATATAGGTTGAAAATGTTTATCACACCTCTGACCAAGAATAGCTCCAACGGCATAATCGCTGACATCGCACATGAGTTCGAAAGGAAAACTCTAATCCGGAGCTATCATGATGGGTGCATTGGTCTACTTCTCCTTGAGGACATCGAAGGCATGGTGGCATTCGGATGTAAAATGGAAAGACGCATCTTTCTCCAATAGCTTAGTTAGAGGCCGAGCTATTTTGGAGAAGTCATGAATGAAGCGTCTATAGAAGCCAGCATGGCCTAGAAAGCTTTTGATGGCCTTAACTGAATTTGGGGCAGGAAGTTTAGAAATCACCTCCACTTTTGCTTGATCGACTTCAATGCCTTTGTGGGAAACTTTATGGCCAAGCACAATGCCTTCCTTACACATGAAGTGGCATTTTTCTGAGTTTAATACTAGATTTGTCTCCTCACAATGAATAAGTACCTTTTCTAAGTTCTCCAAACAATCCGAGAATGAGTCCCCAAAAACTGAGAAGTCATCCACGAAGACCTCCATGATTTTTTTCTACTAAATCGTCAAAAATAGCTAACATACACCGTTGAAACGTAACCTGTGTATTACATAACCCAAATAGCATTCGTCTGTAGGCATTTGTGCCATAAGGGCACGTGAAGGTAGTCTTCTCCTGCTCCTCTGGAGCAATCGTACCTGGAAGTACCCGGACATCCCATCTAGGTAGCAGTAGTACATATGTCCAGCTAATCTCCCCACAACATCTGATCTACAAAGGGAAGAGGGAAATGGTCCTTCCGAGTTGCATCATTCAGTCTCTGATAATCTATGCAAACTCGCCATCCTGTTACAGTGCACATTGGAATAAGTTCATTCCTATCATTGGGACCATAGTCATCCCTCCCTTCTTTGGTACAACTGTGTCGGGCTGACCCACTTGCTATCAGAAATAGGGTATATAAGTCTAGCATCTAGAAGCTTAATGACTTCCTTTTTATCTACCTCTTTCATATTGGGGTTTAGCCTCTTTGTGGCTGCACTATTGGCTTCAATCCGTCTTCTAAAAGAATTTTGTGAGTACAAAAAGAAGGGTTGATACCTTTTATGTCTGAAATTTGCCATGCGATTGCTTGCTTGTGAGCTCTCAAAACTGTGAATAATCGATCTTTTTGTTCATGTGATAAATCCGAAGCAATGATAACCAGAAGCTTGGAGTTTGCTGCAAGGAAGGCATACTCCAAGTAGTCTAGTAACTGCTTTAATTTCAAAACAGGCGGTTTTTCAATAGAGCTCGTAAGCCTTGCTTCATTGCCCGCTTCTAAGTTTTCAAACCCACCACGAGGTGTAATCTCTTCTGCAACATCAAGTTGTTCTTTGCAAGCTTCGACTTTTGGTTTACTCACACTTTCCTCCTCTCCTCTTGTTAAGCTCAGCTCTAATTCATCTTTGCATAATAATTCTGCATAGTGTTCATTGACAAAGGAATCAACAATATCAACCGAATAGCATGAATCATTTGTGCTCATCGGATATTTCAAGGCCGGAGCAATTGTAATTACCAACTCTTCATCACCTACCCTTAATGTAAGTTTACCTCCCTCTATGTCAATCAATGCTCTGACGGTAGCAAGGAAGGGTCTTCCCAAAATGAGAGGTACATCTCCGTCTTCATCTATGTCAAGAACCACAAAATCGACTGGATAGATGAACTTTCCCACTTCTCTCCAAATCGTCTTCAATTATCCTTGAGGGAATTTAATAGACCGATCAGCAAGCTGTAAGCTCATCCTGGTGGGTTTAGGTTTAGCAAGTCTTAGCTTCTTAAAGAACGAGTAGGGCATCAAGTTAATGCTTGCTCCCAGATCTGCTAAAGCTTTTTCAACATTGATATCGCCAACCACACAGGGATTGTAAAACTACCAAGGTCTTTCAACTTTGGAGGGAGTTTATTTTGAATGATAGATGAGCAATTTGCCCCAACTTCCACTGTAGAAACATCCTCCAATTTTCGCTTGTTAAATAAAAGTTCTTTCAAGAACTTTGTATACTTCGGCATCTGTGAAAGTGCCTCAACAAAAGGAATGTTAATGTGTAACTACTTAAATAAGTCTAAGAATTTACCAAATTATTCCTTGTCCTTTGTCTGATTGAGGCGAGCTGGATATGGAATCCGTGGCTTGTACTCTTTCACAGTTGGTGGTGGTGATTTTTGTTCCTTTCTTGGTCTCTCAGGTTCCACTTCCTTGCCAATAGGAATTTGACTCTCTTTGCTATCTTACTCCTTTGGTAAGGTTAGACGTAACTCCTTCCCGCTTCTCAAATTAATAGCCTTTACATGCTCCCTAGGATTTGGTCAGAACTAATCTCAAGTGTTCCTCGTGCTCCTCTTTAGTCCTTGAATATACCAACACGTCATGAATGAAGATTACCACAAACATATCAAGATACTCCCTGAAGACTCTATTCATCAAATCCGTAAATACTGTTGGTCCATTGGTGAGTCCAAAAGGCATGACAACAAATTCATAATGTCATGCCCCGAGGGGTACCCTAAACATGGTAGTCCGCCATAAACAATACTAAAGCCTAGGAATGACTACGTCAATCACACAAAGGCTTCCATATCATGTACAAGGCGTACATCACAACCAAGGGGACGCATCAGAGTACGCAATTTATATTGATAATAAATAAGTAACAAGGCAAAGAGAATACTTATCATAAAACATAAACATATTACATTTCAATTCATAGGGACATATTCCTCTATTATCTTCAAATGAATAAACATCACTAATCATATAAGTCATTATATATAAAGAACCTTACAAAATTACTTCATCTCATGCTCCCATTTCTTTCATAGAAGCTTAACATCCTTCTATGACTTCCTTAATGTCATGATCCTCAATTTAAGCCATGGGTATACCTGTTTCAACAAAATCTATAGGGTATAAGCTATAACTAGCTTAGTGAGATATTCCTTTTCATTCGCACCATATTTTTAAACAAGTTTATTTTGATTTTCACACATATGCTATGCATACAATGCAACAATCACGTGGTTACGCAAATATATATAGTTATCCGGAAACCATATATAGAATGGATTTACCCCTCCGTATCAAAGGTTAGGGAATTGGGGTTGAAGATCCTCGATCTTCTACTGCTAGTCCCCAAGTCCTCACCCACAGCGTTCGGTTATCTCAGCTCCGAACCTAGAATCACTTTCCCCGAGTGATTTGGATTCTTCAGGAAGGAACATAGCCCGTGGCACCGCACGATCATAGCCAATCTAACTCTACGCGTAAGAGTAGCAGCCTTCCGAAAGAGATATGACTCGATGGATGCTATGCATGAGCATTTTATATTCTTAAGCCAAACCTTATTAAGGTTTATTAGGGGCGATCAATCAATTTAGCAATCAATAAGCAGTCATACAAGTAAATACACAAAATTATTTAAACAAGCAGTTTGAAGTTCGATATTCTTAATTCTCATTTCACGCATAAACATAGAATCACATATATACACATAATCCCAGATTCCCCAAATATCCATTTTTATCTTTTCTTAGTATACTAATGCTACTACTTTACAAACACAAGCAAGGTAACGAAATTAAGAGGAATAACTCACTCGCCCATTTCGCGATCTTCCTAGTCGTAGTAATCCTTAGGAAGGGTAATCTCGTATCTTTCATCACCTAGACAAAAGAAATACCCGAGATAACTATTTCATAGAAATTCTACTTGAACTTTCTAATTCTATTTCACTATGTTCGTCAAAATCGGGTACAATGAAATTCCAATTTAAAATGGCCATAACTTGCTCATTTTAACTCGGAATTTCGCATATAATATACCGTTTTCTACCTATTCGAAAATATCTATCCATTTCTAAGGTTATCTTTGTCATATAAGGTCATTTAGGTTCCAAAAACGTTAGGTACATATTTAAAACGAATATTTTCTAAACTTTTGCAAATCCATTTTCTAACTCAACTTCACTCAAAAATCATTTTGTAAAAATATAGATATATATGTATATATAATTGATAAATCCTTTGAGCATATAGGTAAGCTCACTTTGTATGCAAAATTTCTAATGGTAGTGTCTCAACAATTTATCTCATAAAATAATTCTTTTTAAAGTGTTAAAACATATCTTGATAAATTTCTTTGTCAAGTATTTGGAAGAAACCTTATATTTTCATAGGTTATTATAAATGAGTATAATCTTATTTTATTTCCTTCATTCTTTTCCAAAAACAAGTAAATTTTTCTTAGTCTTTCATAAATTTTACTTCTAGTGATAAAAGATCCAATTTATCAAAAGTGTATTAAGTTGTTGGAATCCTTTTTATAAATTTGTATTTTGAATGGTTTTAGAAAATGAGTCTTGTCTTCTTATATTTATTATTTAAAATATAAGTTTTTGTTTTCTAAAACTTGTTCTTTTATTTCCCTTGAAAAGAATTCTCTTTGTTGATAAAATCCATTATTTTTAATCTTACCTTATTATTTATATTCTTTGAAAATGAGTTCCTTCCTTAGAAATTTGAAAATCATTATTTTTCCTAAGTGGGTTTATAACTTTATGAGTTGATTTTATCTTAACTTTGAAAACTAGTTTGTTTCTTAGTTTTGTCATGGAGTTTAAAAGAGTTTATTCTTTAGGCTTTATAAAAACTTTGAATATTAACAAATTATTTACTAAAACTTAGGTTACCATACTATACAATGAAAGTATTTATTTCTTATGTTTCCTTGGTAAAACTATCTTTGTTTTTAAGAAAACTTTGAGAAAATTTGTATCACATAAAGAAAATTTAGTTTTAAGTTCCTTTAATAAAATAAAATTTTATTGTTAAATTAGTTGAGACAATATCATTATGTAGATGCAAGTATCATGAGCATGTAATATAATAAAAACATAAGGAAATACTAGAAACAAATAATAATAAGCAAAATAATAAAAATATCAAGTATTGGGAACCTTAACTTCATCAAGGTATCCCGGTCAAGTATTGGAGCCTTAGCTTCATCAAGGCATCCCGGGACTAAGAATGGACTAGTCCCGAAAGATTAAAGAAAATAAATAAAAGATTGTTTTGACTTGACATGGACAAGTCTAAGACTAGAAAGACTAGTCTTAAGGAAATACCATGAAATAAATAAATTGCAAAGCACGAAATAAATAAATAACAAGTGAGCTTATATGCTCTAAAGATTATATAGAAATACATAATATATTTAGTTAGATATCAACATAACAACATAATAAAATAGGAGTTCATGTGCAAGAACAAAACATGAACATGTTGTTGCTTTTAATACTCATATGAGTTTCAAAACAACACCATAATTATGTTAAGTTGCATGACATGGGTAAATAAATGGTTGGAAGAAGTTTACTTAAGGTGTTTATATGATATGAAGATGGTAGATGAAAGGGTATTATGTGAGTAGTGATATGTGGTAGATAGTTTATGTATAAGGAATGATTTTTGTGAGGAATTAGTTTAAGAGAGTTTTGGTAGAGAGAATTCTTGAAGAGAAGATTTGTGGAGAGATTTTGAGAGAGTTTTTGTAGTGAAATGAATTGTGTGAAAGAATGAAAGAGGAATGGGGTATTTATAGAATTTTTGGAGTGGATTTTAGATGTAATAAAATAATTTGAAAAAGAAAATAATTGAGAGGAAATGGGAGGGGGGGGTAGCACCGCCATGGTGTATTAGAGAGGGAGTGAGTTGATTTTTATTTGTATTTTGTAAGGAAATAATTAATATGTAAGATATGATTTGATATAAGATGTATTGGAAATATAAAAAATAAGAAAATAGGTATGTAGATAGTAAGAAATAGGTGAAAAAAAAAGTAGAGATAGTGAAATAGTGATGAATAGTAAAAAAGTACTATAAATAGTAGACTAGACAATTAAAGTATCAGTAAGTAAAAATACATGTAATAATGCGATATCTGTAATTTTTAGCTACCGAAAAATTCTAAAATTGATATTTTCAGAATCCTTGTATTTTTACGAGTCTATTGGTATAAACAGAATATTTTTAATATTCCGAGCTCCGGGACACGCTTTTCGAGAACTAATCTCGTTTGAGTCCGAAGGACACTCGAAATTCGCGAATCTGATATTTTTATGTTAGCCTATATTATTACGAACTATTTCAGGCCATTAACTTAATTTTGTTTTCTAGGGTTCGTGAATGCGAGATTGCCAGATCTTAAACACTAGGGTTTGTTATAGGCTTTGTTGACTTTTAGGGCTCCAGTTTGACTCCCGGTTTCGTCGAGTTATTCGTAAGATCATATAATTTTGGAGTTTTGACCATTTTAGCTCGATACCTATGGTTTATTTTATTTTATTTGTGATTATTTAATAGTTTTCAGTTCTTGGGATTGTTTAACCGAGTCTAGGGTTATGAGTTGACTCAGTTTGACTTTTGGTAAAAATTGAAATTTCTGATTCTAAAATTTACCGAAGGATTTAAGATCTCATCATTTCATTGTTAGGCGGTAGTTGGATATATCGTTTTGATTTGAATCGGGTAGATGATTTGATTGGCGTACGGATATTAATTTAACCGATAGTTAGATTTTATATTTTGTTTCAAGGGTTTTTGTTTTCTCAAGACTAAGAATTTTCGTTTTTGACTTGATTTAGAATTGAGTTTTAACTTGAATCGATTTTTGGGATTTAAATTTTCCTTTTAGGATTATTTTCTATGAATTATGAAAATTTTCAGGTTTACACATAATGTCCATACCTTGTCCTGAAAGCTGTTTTCTGAATATCTTCGCTTTCACTCTCAACTAATGATATCCAGATCTCAAATCTATTTTTGAGAACACTGAAGC
>JAMXBD010005298.1:0-18301 GCA_024138025.1 Combretum micranthum
TTTAGGGTCGGATCTCGGAGATCCGTCGGGCGAAGAAGACGATCACGCTACCTTTCGAGCGTTCCTCGGCCGCTCCTGGTGGTTTTCGAGGGCTGCAACCTTGTCGGCCCGACGTGGATTGAGGTGCTGCGTCCGTTGGTGGTGGTGGTTCACTCCCAGAACACCAGAAGTGGCGGTTCGTGCGGTGGTTGACGGCGGCGAGGAATAAAAAATTTTCTAAAAATTTGCAGAACTTCCAAATGTAAATTCGAGCAATTCTAAAACTATAATCAATCAAAAACACTTCTAGATGATCCTACACTCTTTAATTGGATCGAAACTCCCGATCACTTCGAATTTGCAAATTTTGCAATTCGAATACTTTTACTCTATTTTCAGATCTCGATCGTGTAGTGTGTATTTTGCGAAATTGAATTGTGCTTTCTGCTTGTGGGGTGATCCTATTTATAGAGTTCGAAACAATTTGTCATTTCGAAGCTTTGTACTTGTTCAATTTTTGAATCACGAATCGTTATACTTTTTCAAATAAGAACGATTCAAAATTGGGACTCGATTCGTGATTGTTGGTTCAAATTGATCACGAATCTTATGTTTATACATCATAACTCTTCGATTAAGTGTGTTTAATTTGATCAAAGAACACAATTCGGCCAATTTTTAAAATTTGAAAAATCATGTCCATTCGAATTTTTCCCAATTTTCATGACTTAATTAAGATGGCTTTTGGAATGAAAAAATACGTGAATTATGTACAGATGTGATGTATCCCATGCCTAGTTTGTGTCTGTACAATTAATTTCGAAAAAACACAAAGATTCATTGCTCAAATGATGTCTCAAAGTGGATGAACCGATGTGTCTTTTGGGAAAAAAAAAATTGAACAAAAAGAGGCAAAATCTGCCTTGGGCTAGGATAGAACTCGGGTCCCCTTGCTCCTATGTCCATGGTCTGAACCGTTAGGCCGTTGGCTGTGCCTTGGTCATATGGCTAACCACTAATACTTAAGACTAATAAAATATATGTTATATTAAGCTCAAATAATTATTTATTTTAATTTTTCTTACATATATTTTATTTACATTACTATTATTCATTTAATTATTTTATTATACATATTTTATTCCTCTATTTTTTATTTTTTCTATTTTCTCTTTTCTCTCTTTCTTATTATACTATTATTTATTATTTTTATTATTATATCTTATGAACTCATCATGACATTAATTTAATCTAAACTTAGCCTAATTTTAATTGGGCAAAAATTGGGTGTCTACAGCTGCCCCTCTTTGTGGTAAAGTTTGAAAAAACTTTTGCCACAAAGACAAAAGGATAGCCAATTTTTGCTTAATTTCTCCTGCCAAATTTTGTTTTTAACAAAGAGATTTTTATCCTGTGCTAAACTATCTGTCGAGTTTAGACTTTAAGATTTGCTAGGTCAACTGTCGGGCCTAGCTTTGGAAAAATGATAGGCCATCTGTCGGGCCTAGATTTAGAAAATGATAGGCCATCTGTCGGGCCTAGATTAGAAAATGATAGGCCATCTGTCGGGCCTAGACTAAAAAAATAGGCCATTGTCGGGCTAGGTTTGGTCATTTGCGGACCTATGGGCTTTGGTTTGGTCATTTGCCGGACCTATGGGCTTTGGTTTGGTCATTTGCCGGACCTATGGGCTTTGGTTTACTGGGGATTTTTGAAACCTTAAAGATTTGGTTTCTTGATCCATTTGGGATTCTTGATCTTCCGGGAAACTTGATCTTCTAGGAAAACTTGATCTTCTGATCCACTTGGGGATTTTATTTTCTTGGAAACTTGACTTTTGATTCATTTGGGAAAACTTGATCTTTTTGATCACTTAAGGAAACTTGATCTTCTTGATCCACTTTGAGGAAATTGATCTTTTTGATTCATTTGAGGAAACTTGATCTTTTGATTCATTTGAGGAAATTGATCTTCTTGATCCACTTTAGGAAAATTGATCTATCTTGATCCATTTGAGGAAAATTGATCTATCTTGATCCATTTGAGGAAAATTGATCTATCTTGATCCACTTAGGGAATCTTGATTTTCTCAGAAACTTGACTTATTGATTCATTTGGGAAAACTTAATCTTTCTTGATCCACTCGGGGACTCTAAACTTCTTGATCCATTTGAAGAATCTTGGTATTTCGTCGGTTAATGTGTTTAGGGCTTTTCCGTTGTTCACATAACCGTGTTCAAAAACTAGTTACCTTGTGCAATATAATCACCAGATAAAATTGCATATATGCATTTTAAGCCATATGGATGCTCAAATTACTTTCTAACAGTTTTAGTTTGGGAATTTGTTTAAGTGATAGGTTGAGATTTGATCTGGTTTGAGAATTTATGGTTATTTGGTGATGAATGGGATGAGATTTGGTCTGATTTGAGAATTTTTGGAAATTTGTTTGAATGATTTAATTAACGGGTTGAGATTTGACTTGAGTTCAAAGTTTTTGGATATCAACTTTGCTTGTAAAAACTAAAAATGAAATCAACTGAACACAGAAAATGACAAATTTTATTGATCATTCATAATACATCTTTACAGCATCTGAGTTTACAGGATCCTTTAAATCAGGTCCATCCATTTGGGAAAGAATCAATGCTCCTCCCGACAATACTTTTCTAACTACATACGGTCCTTCGTAATTTGGTGTGAACTTTCCTCTGGAGTCTTGTACATTTGGCAGCATCTTTCTCAAAACCAAATCACCTTCTTGGAAGCTTCTTGGCTTGACCTTCTTGTTGAATGCTTTAGCCATTCTTTGCTGATATAACTGGCCGTGACACATTGCAGTCAGCCTCTTTTCATCTAACAGATTCAACTGTTCAAATCTTTGTTTTATCCACTCAGCTTCATCGAGTTTGGTTTCTACTAATATACGAAGTGATGGAATTTCAACTTCTACAGGTAAAACAGCTTCAGTTCCGTATACCAAGGAATATGGTGTTGCCCCGGTTGATGTTCTTACAGACGTTCGATACGCCATTAATGCGAGCGGTAACATTTCATGCCAATCTTTATAGACAATGGTCATCTTCTCAATAATTCTCTTGATGTTCTTATTGGCGGCTTCAACTGCCCCATTCATCTGTGGCCGATACGGAGTAGAATTCCGATGCTTGATCTTGAATTGCTGACACAAATTTGTTACTTCTTTGTTGTTCAAATTCGTACCATTATCAGTGATGATACTTTCCGGAGTTCCATATCTAGTGATGATGTCTCTTTTGATAAACCGCACAACCACGGACTTCGTTACACTTGCATAGGAAGCGGCTTCTACCCATTTAGTGAAGTAATCGATTGCAACCAATATGAACCGATGACCGTTTGAAGCTTTAGGTGAAATTGGCCCAATAACATCTATCCCCCATGTTGAGAAAGGCCATGGGGTTGACATTAACTGTAATTCTTTTGGAGGGGCACTTATCTTGTTTGCATAGATCTGGCATAAATGACAAGATCTCACATGTTTGATACAGTCTGATTCCATAGTTAACCAAAAGTATCCTAATCTCATAATCTTTTTGGCTAACATGTAACCACTCATATGAGGACCACAAATTCCTTCGTGAACTTCTTCCATGAGCTTCTGGGCCTCTTTTTCATCTACACATCTTAACAAAGTCGTGTCGAATGATCTTCTGTATAACGTATTTCCACTTAGCAAAAAATGACTGGCCAAACGCCTCAGTGACTTCTGATCTTTCTTGGTAGCACCTTCAGGATAATTACCCGTTTGCAAAAGAACTTTAATATCTTGGAACCAGGGTTCATCTGATTCAATCATGGCGAGAATGCGGGTTCACTTCTCACCCGGACTTGCAAAGGTTGGATTCTTGCTCCTTCAGTAAACTGAATTAATGAGGCCAAAGTAGCCAGAGCATCAGCAAACTGATTTTGAGTTCTTGGCACATATACAAAGGAGATTTCCCTGAATCTTTCTATCAATTCTGCCAAGTGATTATGATAAGGAATCAACTTGGGATCCTTTGTTTTAAAATCTCCTCGAGTTTGAAAAATAATAAGTGATGAATCTCCAAAAACTTCGAGCTCTTGAATTTCCATTTGGATTGCCATCTCTAAACCCAAAATGCATGCTTCATATTCTGCTATATTATTGTATAAGGGAACATTAATCTGGCCGCTGTTGGGTATTGGTTTCCTTCAGGTGAAATTAGGACTGCCCCTATTCCACATCCATACACATTAGCTGCTCCGTCAAAATACAATTTCCAATTCGGCATTCTTTCATCTTCCGTTTGTGTTACCCGAATCCCTTCATCGGGGAATTGATCTTGTTCCTTTAGTTCCTCATCAACCGGGCTTTCAGCGAGTTGATCAGCCAAGGCTTGTCCTTTAATTGAATTTTGTCTAACATAGGTAATATCAAACTCAGACAGTAACATTTGCCATTTTGAAATTCGACCGACCAAGGCGGGCTTATTTGCCAGATACCTCAAAGGATCATGCTTTGTAATTAACTCGATTGAGTAGAAGAGCGTGTATTGCCTGAGTCTATGCATAGTCCATACTAATGCACAGCAAGTTCTTTCTATCTCTGAGTACTTTTGCTCTCCATTTGAGAATTTTTTGCTCAAGTAATAAATAGCTCTTTCTTTTCCATTTCATCTTTTTGCCCGACACAACCCATGGATTCCGAAAAATTGTCAAGTATAAGAACAAAGGCTTTTCGGGTACTGGAGTGATCAAAACTGGGGGATTTGTCAGATACTGTTTAATTCGGTTAAAGGCTTCTTCACATTCTTCATTCCATTCAATTTGGGCATTTTTTCTCAATAATTTAAACAGTGGTTGACATTTATCCGTCAACTGGGAAATGAATCGAGCAATGTAATTTAGTCTCCCCAAAAGACCTCTAATTTCTTTCAAGTTGTTGGGGGAGGTAATTCCTGAATTGCTTTGACCTTATCAGGATCAATTTCTATTCCTCTTTGACTGATCACAAATCCCAATAGTTTCCCAGAAGTTACTCCAAAAATGCATTTTTCTGGGTTTAATTTTAATTGAAACTTTCTCAATCTTTCAAAAAGTTTCCTTAATACTTCCACATGATCTTCTCCTTCTTTTGATTTGGCAATCATGTCATCAACATATACTTCCACCTCTCTATGCATCATGTCATGCAATATGGTCTGCATTGCTCGCTGATAAGTTGCTCCGGCATTCTTGAGACCAAATGGCATGACCTTATAGCAAAAAGTTCCCCAGGCTGTGACAAATGTGGTTTTGACTTTGTCCTCTTCGGCCATCAATATTTGATTGTATCCCGAAAATCCATCCATAAATGAGAATAGATGGTTTCCAGCTGTATTGTCTACCAAGACATCAATATGTGGCAACGGGAAATTATCTTTTGGGGTCGCTTGATTCAAGTCTCTAAAGTCCACACAGATTCTAAGTTTCCCATTTTTCTTAAGTACTGGTACTATGTTTGATACCCAATCTGAGTAATCCGAAACTTCAATGAATCCAACTTCGAGTAACTTCTTGACCTCATCTTTAATTTTAAGTAGCAAATCGGGTCTAAATCGCCTTAGTTTTTGCTTCTTAGGCTTAATGCCTTCTTTGGTTGGCAATTTATGGACCACAATTGACGGATCTAAACCGGGCATATCACTATATGACCATGCAAAAACATCCAAATACTCTGCTAGTAACTTAATCAAACCCTGTGTTGTGTCTTCTGGCAATTTACCCCCAATTCTCAAATTCCTAGGATCTTCACTTGTTCCCAAATTAACCAATTTAGTGGGTTCAGGGGTTTCAATCCTTTCATGATCAAAGTTTTGCCAATTTTCTTGTGTTTTCAATTGATAATCGATATCATCTTCAACGACTAACCCAGTAGGGTTGGAGGTGATATCGATATTTTCAGTATTTACAGACGCGAGATATCCCGGAACTCATTACAAAAGTCGGATCTGGTAGAATATGAATGGGGAAAGAATAAGAATATGGAAAAAACACAAAAGAATTTTATTAAATTTGAAATGGTGTTTAAGTACACTTATTTGAGCAACACATAAAGCAGAAAAATACAAAACGCAATCTAATATCGGTCCTTACTTAAGAAAATTAAAACTAGCACAAGGTATGGAAAACCAATTCTTCAAAGCTATCTTCTTGGGTGGATCATCTTCCTTGGAGTCATCTGTCTTCTGGACATGATGAGGCTTTGGAAAGGAGCTCTGATGTGGGGATTCGATGTCTGGATCATATTCTTTATTAAGTTTCCTTGTTCTCATCTTATTCTTCATCTCTGCTACCTCTGTTTGAGTAGGAGAATATCCTAGGCCAAAAGTTCCTATCTGAGCTCTTTTTCTTCATTTATTACACAGACTTCTTCAAATATTTGGAGCCCAAAGTCTTCTTCTTCTCCTTTTCCATATATGGAATAGTGTTTCTTGATAGATGGCATAATCTTGTTCTCCCATAACGGTAACAAGTTGGCCATTTGCTACAAATTTAACCCTCTGGTGCAAGCTTGAGGGTATTGCTCTGCTGCATGAATCCATGGCCTTCCAAGCAACAAATTAAATGTTCTTGGGATATCTATCACTTGAAAAGGAATTAGGAAAGTTTGAGGCCCAATAGTGACCTCTAATTCCACTTCTCCAATTATTTCCTTCTTTGATCCATCAAATGCTCGTACTACAGTAGGACTTGGCTTGATATTTGACGGGTCTACTTCCAACAAATTCAGAGTAGCCAGGGGGCATACATTCAGAGAAGATCCATTGTCAATAAGCACTCGGGAGACGATTCTACCATTGCTTTTGACAACAATAAAAAGAGCTTTATTATGTTGGCCACCTTCCTCTTCTAATTCTTCAGATGAGAAGCTAATTTGCTCATTTGCAAAGACAGAATTAATGATATGTTCCAAGGTTTTTTCTGTCACATTCTCTGGAACTTTTACTTCTTTGAGAACTTGAACAAGGCCTCACGGTGAATATCAGAGCTAATTAACAAACCCATGAGTGATATTTGGGCTGGTCTTGCTAGTTGTTCAACTACTTTGAATTCACTTGCCTTCATGAGTTTAGCCAATATTGCTTTCTCATCTTCCTTCTTTTCTTCATCATTCGGCGGCGGCGATGAATCCATGGTCACCTTCTTTGCAGTTGGTTCATAAAGTCTTCCCGAACGGGTAAGCCCGCCAATCATAGAAGCGTGATTAACTGTCTGGTAATCAAATGGGGCAGCTTTGTAATCCTTTACAGCAATTGGGATTTGAAAAGTATAACTTCTAGGCTTCGAGACAGTTGCCTCTTCTTTACTGTTGTTCATCTCAAATTTGATTAACTTCGGTTCACATGTGATCATGCCAACAAATTTTTCTTCTTTCTCGGTACAGGCTTTTCTTCATCTTCAGACTCTGATCCCCATCCAGTGGCAGGAGCATCGGCATATACGCGTGGTTCAAACCAATAGTCAACCAGATATTGGTACTTTCCATCATCTCCTAGAGTTCCGACAGTTGGGTCTCCAGCTTGGTATCTTGCCCAATTCTGCCTGTGTGCTTGACTTTCTTGGCTTTGGGACCAGCATTTCCATGATATCTTCTTTCTTTATGATTCCATTTTGCAACAAGTTGTAAATGGCTGGTCTGGTTTTGGTGCGATCTCTCAGATTGATATAGGGTAAATGCCCCATTTGGCGGAGATTCCATGCCACTTGTTCTATGGTGATAGGCAATTCATCCAAGTTGACTTCTGGGTCCGGCGCTTCGGCAGTGATCATATTAATAACCGACCCATGATTTGGCAATGGATTAGTAGAAACATTTGGAGGCTGCACAAAGTCTAATTGGATGGTCTTTGCATCAATAAGATCTTGAATCTTATGTTTGAGTCTCCAACAATAATCAGTGGAGTGCCCGATTTGCCCCATGTGATATTCACATTTTAAATCAGGGTTGTAGTTCTTGGGCTTATAATCATCTCTGGGTACTTCAAAGCCAATCAGATTATCGGCTCTCAATTTAGCCCACACTTGGCTGAGTGGAACCGGTATTGGAGTAAAATTGCGTCGGTTGGGCCTTGATTGTTGATTCGAAACAACCCTTTGTTGACTTTGACCTGATTGGTCGGCAGAACTATGGATTTAGTAGGGTTTGCTGGACTTGAGATATTGACCATACCGACAGTCGAATCCTTTCCTTTGTACGTGACATTTTTAGGTGCTGTATATTTCTTTTCTACTTGCAGCTTTCCGGCTGAGATAGCATTCTCAATTCTGCATCCGGCTACTACCACTTCTGAAAAACTTGCTGACGCATGCCCTATGAGATGAGAAAAGAATGGCTCTTCTAGTGTGTTGATGAAAGTAAAAGTGAGATCCTTTTCAGGCATGGATTGGTGATTCTTGCAGCTAAAGCTCTCCATCGCTGAGCATATTCCTTGAAAGCTTCGTCTTTCTTCTTCTTCATAGTACTCAAATCCCAGACCGAGGGTGCCATTTCGATATTGAACTTGTATTGGTTGAAAAATGCCCTGGCTAATTTATCCCAAGTATCAATTTCTTGTGAGTCCAATTGGGCATACCAGGCTAATGCTGGACCAGTAAGGCTATCTTGAAAGGTCTGTACCATCAGTTTATCAAATTTGGCATACTGCCCCATACGTCGTACATATAATCTTGTGTGCATGTTAGGACAGCCAGTTCCATCATATTTTTCGAACTCGGGTGCCTTAAATTTTTCAGGAAAAGCACCTTCCTCAAATTGTGGCAGGCTTAAAATCGCAGTCTGATCAAAGCCGTCAAATGCCTTCATCTTTTCAAACAGTTTCTTCTCCATGTCTCTGGCTTGGGCTTCAAGTTCTTTCTTTAGCTCGGACATATTGAACTCAGTGTGGGAATCATCAACGTTGACTGGTTGCTGCATGATTTCTTTTCCTTTCTGTTCCCCGGAAGATTCTTCAGATGCTATAGGGGTCTTGGACTGGGTAACATTCTGAGTAAGGGTCTGCATTTGTTCGGTAATTCTAAGCAGGGTTTGTTCCATGGCATTGAGTCTCTGTTCAGTGGTCTGATCAGGGGTAGTGTTCCCGGTACTAGCCATCTTTGCTCGTGATCTAGTATAAATGGGACTTCTAACTGGTTTGGGAGCTATCTTTCAGGATTTTGGATTCGCTAGACTTGATTCGTAACTGGACCGTAAGAAGTAAGAAGATAAGAATACTAACATACAAACACAAGGATGCAAATATGAATGCAAATGGGGATAATGACCATCAAATTTTGATAAACACATTTATTGGAGTTGTAATAATTCAAAAAACAATATTTCATACAAAGTTAAATTACTATACTAAAAGTTCAAGAACCTTAATTGCTAAAACTAAACTCAGGACTTCTAAACTAGTCTTCTAGTCTTGGCAGGGCAGATGATTTGATCCTCAAGTAGTTGAGTCCTTTTTCGAGCTTTCTTCAATTCATCCTCTAACAGTGCAATCCTGTTGTGAGCTTTTTCCAAGCGGTCAATCATCTCTCTATCTCTTTGCAGTAATCCCGATGACAGACTTCAAGCCGAGCTGAAACCATTTCCATGTAAGCAATCATTTCAGGATCAGGTTCAGGTGGTGCTGGTTCAAGAATGTTAGGAGCTTCATATTGGATGTCCTTATTCTTCTTCATTTGATTGGCTATGTACCACCTGGTTGCTCTATAATCCCGAGTCACTTTATTTTCTGGCTCGACTTCGAAAACTGGCTTGATTTCTCTATCATCCCAGATGGCTTTTATTTGGTTTACCTTGGACTGCTTTGCTATCTGAGTCATGGTTGGATCCATATAGTCGAGAATAACTCGTCCCAACTCTGGCTTGACAGTAATGTCTTGTAGCATGCCATATTGCCGGATAACACTTGAGGGGTAATAGCCTGTACAGCCAGTGATTCCAATCAGAGGCACAGTTAGGTATTTCTTGCAACTTAAGATAGCAACGGGACACTTAAACCAACGGGCTTGCCACATAAAGTCTTCAGGTCTCATGTCTTCAAATATTGCAAGTATAGACCAGAAAGGCTCGTTATCTTCCATATGGACCCGTTCAGCAAAAGACTGGATGAGATCATAATTCGGGCGGATAAGGGACCCATTAGCTAGATCTTTTCCGTAGTACTTGGTGTGACTAGCGAACCAAACCATCAACAGATGCATGCTTGCCTTGAAACTGCCCCTGCCCTTAGACTTGATGTGATTCAAACTTCTGATTTGTTCTGCTAGAAGGGCGGGAACATATGACTTGCCAGTTAGATATTGTGCTACAAGCTCGATGACTCGGAAGTGAATGAACAGGTTCCCATGTGGAAAGAGTATGGTAGCAAAAGCAGCCACTATGAAAGCATTAACCGATTTTCATTCCAGGTCACAACTGATACGTAAAGGAATCTCGGTTGCTTATGTAATTGTCAAAGTTTCCAAACCAATCCATCAAGTAGTTAATCGGATGGAGAATTCATTGCAACCCTTCATGGCTTCAATTACTGCTTCTCTTTTTAATCCCAAAAATTCTGAAATGATGCGGATCGGACTTTGAGTAAGGCTTGGTACATAGATCCCTTCGGAAGTGGGTGGGGCTTGAAGCAACCTAGCATATTCTTCAATGGTAGGACTTAGCACGTGTTGACCTAGACGGAATGCCACTTCATTGGGTTCCCAGAGATGAACAAGGGCTCGAAACATGGTAAATGGAACTTGGACTTAGGTAAATTGAGGATCGGGCCCAACCTATCCTTAATGAATGATTGTTGATCGGGGTCAAAACTGACCAACCATCGGTCCAGTAACAGCATTGGATCCTTGAAAGTCTCTACTCGGGGTTCCTTGATGAGACGAGCCCATAGGCTATCGCTACTGTCCGAACTCGAGGAAATCATTTCCTGAGGATTTATAAAGATCCTATTAGGAGACAAATCCTAATTTTTTTAAAAAAAAATTTACAACTCCATTTTTTGAAAAAAATTGGTGAAATCCCATGAATGAATGCATGATTTGGTAAGGTTCTATAGGTTCTCCGGTCTAGCAAATCATAAGGCTAAACCGGAGTGGGAGTCTTTTCTTGATCTAGAGGGTGGAAACCACAGCCCCCGGATGTAAACCCCGGGAATTCTCAGTAGCTAGAAAACCCCAGAGTTGGAGACGAAACCCTAACCCGATCAGATTGAGTTAGTGAATAGAGCCTAGGAACCCTAAATCCGGCTTTCCTTCGGTTTCATAGTAAAATAAATAAATTGGAGTGAATGGAATTTGAATTGTTGTTCCAAAGTACATTTCAACCTTTGAAAGTTTTAAATTCGGGAATTTTTCAATTCCGGCCTTCCGAGCCCAATTACGGAAAAGCGTGCCCCGCCCACGGATTCAGAAAAATATTCCGGAATATTCATTAGAACCGTAATTTTATAAGGATTCCAAAAATATTCAATTTCATAATTTTCCGAGCTATAAAGATTACAGTTATAGCTTTTCCCGTGTTTTCGGAACAACCGGTAAAGTAGATGTCTTGTCTACTATTCACAAGTACAACCTACACTATACACTACCCATACCCTATTCTTACATCCTTACAATACTCATTTCAATTTCTTTTCCAAGAAAATTTGTCTCTTTTATAATTTTTACATTTTTACATTTTCATTTACTAATTACAAAAAAAATCAAATTTTTAAACACACACACACTCCATGCATGAAGTGGCCGGCGTCCCTCCCTCTTATTTCCCCCTCAATTGTATTATTTTTACTTCATTTTTTATTAACTAAACCCTAATTCCCTTAGTATATTTACTAAATGTTCTCTCTCTCTCTCAATTTTCGTCCATTTGACTTTTGAAAAAGAGAAAAACTCTCTTTTCTTTTTCCCTTTTGTGCCGTGCAGCTTCTTCTCTCCCATCCTCACTTTCCAACTTTGCTTCTTCTCTTTTTCACTTCAAGACTCATTGGTATGTGTATGTAAGCTTGTTTCTTCTATTCTTGTAATTGGCAAAGGTATACTGTGTATTTCCTCATCAAAACCCTATGATGCTCATGCTAGGGATATGGAAATGCATGAACAAGGATGTCAAGCCATCACAAGACATGGATCTTGTGTTTAAATGCATTTGTTAAGATTTCATGTTTCAATGCATATATAGTAATGACCTTGTATTTATATTGATGTTCATGCCATGAGATTCATGTTATATACACATATGTAGTAG
Source organism: Combretum micranthum (assembly GCA_024138025.1). Taxonomy (NCBI): domain Eukaryota; kingdom Viridiplantae; phylum Streptophyta; class Magnoliopsida; order Myrtales; family Combretaceae; genus Combretum; species Combretum micranthum. The sequence continues at coordinate 12,254 of JAMXBD010005298.1, forward strand.
ATCTAAGGTTTAGACATCCACCACTTCATGTACATGCATGATCATAGGTTCATTTTTGTTATGTGCTTTATTGATCATAAAAATGAGGTCTTGTTCATGTATAGAGATGCTAGATAGTATATCTCCACATATAGATGGCAAGAACATTGAAAAAAGAAGGACTTTGTTAGATATGAAGAATTGAAAATTCGGATGAAAGGAACCCTATCCTAAAGACCTCCAAAATCAATTTAAACTTATATTTCATAAGAAAAATGAAGGGTATGTGTAATAGATATGTTGAAGGAATTATTTTCATAAGTTTAGATGAGTTTAGGCATGATAAAAATAAGGAAAACAAGAGGTGAAGTTAGGATGAAAAATGTTGACTTTAAATGTGTAGTCAAATTCGTAACTTTGTGTAATGCGTATATAAACACTTAGTATTTAAGTCTAAAATGAATGTTTATAACTAAATGAAGTCCTTAGATGTATACATTGAAGCCCCAATTTTTAATGCATTAGACTAGATTTCCCTTAAGAAAATGTAAGAAAAGAAAATTTGGAAAATTCGGATTTTTATAACTAGCTTATTGAAGACATGTTTACCAATTGAAATATGTGAATTATTGTGCATGGATGGAGGCCATGACTATTATAGACTTTGAGAACCTAATTTTAGTCAAATAAGGTAGATTACAAATTAAAACCAAGAAACCCTAAGGAGTATAATGTGGGATAATAACTTCTTAGAATTAGCCTTTATGAAACTTTCCCCAACACTTAGGAGTTCCTAAAAGTTTAGACTACAAAAACCATCATGACCATGCATAATGAGTCATTACATGCATACACATTAGTAGTTCATTCCTAAATCATTCATGCATGAATCACTAACTAGGAACATTTCTTATCAAAAGCAAAGCACATTTTCAAAGATGGATCAATTGCGGGACAGAACTGATCCCACTGTTCCGTGACCCTTATTATTTTCAAAACTTGGATTTAATACTTGAATTAGATAGATCTTTCGAAGTAGATGAAGATCGATATAAAGTTTGCGAAATTCCGAGTTAAAATGACCAAGTTATGGCCGTTTTAAGTCGGAACGTCCAAATATAGCGAGAAATCCGAATTCAACTAGTCTAGATGTATAGTTTGATTTAATTACATGGTGAGAATCTCATAGGGATTATTCTTGATTGGTAGGTGATTCCGAGCAGGACGACTCTCTACCACCCGATTATTATTATTAAGGAGTTTGGTGACCCATGGCCGAGTGAGTTTACTTCCACTCTCAATTAATGCTTGTGAATGTAATGTAGTGGCACTAGTGATGTAGGTAAAGATAAAAGCAATTGTACAAGCATGATGGGGTATGTGGGAAGTATTTATGTTGTTGATTGTTGATATGTGAAATGGACTTAAGGTATATCGAAACCGGGTGTTAAGATGTTGACTGTTTTACTAGAATCTTATGATGAATGTCTGCGATACTTGTTGGTCACTTAAAAGAATTGAATTAATGACTATTCGACTCCGACTATAATCTGAACGCATTCATGTCATGGGGTTGGAGCATTTCGCATTGGTTGGTTTTTCGTGACCCATAAAACGAATGTGAGGTTAATCGTGATCCATAAAACGAATGTGAGGTTAATCGTGATCCATAAAACGAGTTCCTAATCAGTTGACCGTGAGCTTAAACGGCGTCGTACCGCAGGATTCGTTAATCTGCTAACCCGGGATGGAGGGCGCAAGTCCATCCACATATATTTTCCGGTTGGTCATATGTTTGATGATTTCATTTATGGTGCATGCACTTGCTTGAATAATTACTTGTTTGAATGATTGTATTAATTGCGTTATGGAAGTATTACTCACTAAGCTAGTTAGCTTACGCCCCGATAGTGTTTATCTTTTACAGCATGAGTTTATATGGCTTAGGCCCAGGCAAGCCACATCGCAGGTACCGGAGATAGGATTTCCCATAGAAGTTTGATTCATTTCTTTTGTATAGACTTCCATTGGAAACTAAGGACTCTGCATGACTGTAATAGACTGTTATTCTTTTGCGGGGGAATGCCCCTTAGATTTTGTAAACCTTAAAGATTTATGCGTTTTGATTTATTATCTATGGCTAATGAATGCCCTTGTTAAACTGTTAAACTCCATTTGTTGAAGTATTCTATTGTCGTAAGGAACGCTTTACATCTACTTAAGACTCCTGAAGGCCCGTAGGGAACTCGAGAGTCTTACTTAGTATGTGGCGGACTGTTACGTTTAGGATACCCTACGGGGCGTGACAGTTTAAGTTGGTATCAGAGCCCTAGGTTATAAAACAAGACAATAGAATTAAAATAAACGGGACCTAGAAATCTAATTACTAGGTTAAATGGAGTTAAAAACGTTTTGTTGATTGAGTCTAATTAGTAGTATTGTTTGATGAGGTCTCTCTGGGTGAGACTAGGGAAAGGGCAAGGAATTTTACGAAAAGAAATGATGAAACCATGGTAGAATATAGACTGAGGCTAAGAGAATTGTGTGAAGATTTTGCCTTAGCCCGACATCCCCGGACCCTAGGGGAAATGTACAGGTTGTGGAAGGATGGGCTGAGATATACCCGATGGGCCTCAGTAGTGGATCAATTGAGTTATGATCCTATGGGAAGAAGGAGCTGGACGAAGTTAGAGACCATCTACACATTAGAGAGGATCATGGTTGATTACGGGCGTGAGCCCATGACAAGAGAAGCCACGTTTATCTTGAAGATGGAAAACCGAACCCCTCCAATTTTAGGGTATGGATCCCCATAGGACCCCTATATGTTTATGCTCATGATAACTTGTTTGATCACCATGACTGGAACATAGCTGATGCATGGAATCATATCACCTGGCATGCAATCTATCTGGACATCCTCCCCCCCCTGTAATTGCTCCACCTCCAGCTATGGATATAGGTATGCACAGAATGGAGCACCTGTGATTGAAGAGGAAGAAGAAAGAGGAGGAGGAGGATCCCGAGAGGATCCGAACTGGGAACAAAATAGGTACCTAGGACCCCTACCCCGCCTGTTGAACCAGAAGTGCAGGTAAACCCAGAGCCCGACCAAATTATATGGGATTTCAACGGATGTTGGAGATACCAGAGATGGAAGGGTAGAGCCCGAGGTAGATTCCAGGCTATGGAGAGATGTGTATGTGGAGGGTGAGAACCCACCTGTGCTTGACTTAGCAGTAGTAGACCCGAGGCCCCAGTGCCTATGGAGACGAGAATGTGGCAGATGAGCCTGTGAGAGAGCCTGAGGCAAGTAACCGCCTAATGAACCCGAGATAAGGTAAGAGGAAGAAGTAAGCCCATGAGGGGCAAGGGACTGAAGAAGAAAGAAGAGAAGAAGAAATGAGGATCAGGAGCCTCTAGTTCGACCCGCTAGGAAGCGGAGGATGACCACCAGGAGTATCTTAGCTTGTTCGTCCGACAGGACGATGGTGGTTCTACCAAGCAGGGACGACTTCCTAGTCCGACCCCCGACAGCTCTAGTGACATTAGAGACCGGGATGTTAGCTAACCCATACAGTCCAAGCGGAATCCTGATTTTTTTTTTTCTTATTGTAGTAGGCAATGCGGATGCCAAATTGCCTTAGGATTTCAGGATAGTTAGTGTTTTGTTGTTCTTTTTCCTGTATTTTGACATGTTTTCGGGAATAGGGAAATTGATTAGATAGGAAGGAAGTTAGCTAGCCAAATTTGGGAGCTAAAATTGATGTAATATTTATTTGGCTCGCTAAAGAAATGAAAAGGATCACTTTTTGTTTTAAAGAAATGGAATTGTGAAAAGCACATCTAGTCAGGTACCTAAGAGAACATTACTGCATATAGATTGCATAAGCATTCACTCATTCGCATTTATTTTGTGAATGTCAATTCTTACATATGTGTGGTTCTCTATTTCCTTATGGTTCTTTAATTATTCCTTATTTCCTTTATATTGATTTTTGACTCATCTTATGACTTTATGGAGTTATGTACTCTTTTTCCTTCTGAGTTTAAACTCTAACTTTTGCAACTTCTGAACTGGTTGTTAACCTTATTCTTTGAAACCCTAAAAACCCTATATATGCTAAAACTCCATTAAACATTGTGTAAGCAGACGAAACCGACGAACTCGGAACAAGGACAAGGGTCTAACCCTAATGAAGCCGATCAACCGGCTATACAGCAACCTGACCCCCAAGGAGTAGCACCCCAAAACCAACAGGGCGACGTGCTAAAGCGATTGGGCAGTTGGCCAATCTCCTGAACACCTTTATCCAGAATCAGAATCCGTGCAGACCCACCCCCAAGTCAGAGTGCTCGGGATTCAGCACCACATCCGCCGCCCGCAGATCATCGGGAAATGACTGCGGAAGCACCTGCTCCACAGAGGAGCACTCCTATAATGTGCGGTTGCCGCCACCCCCACCATACAGGAGACCCCACGAAGCTCTTTACCGGACTTCATTAAGAGCAACAGGTACTTTGATGGGGCATTCGGTAAGCCGGATGAAGCTGAGGATTGGCTGGCCCAAGTGGAACGTTCTTTTGCTGCATACGAGATTCCACCTTACTTGCAGCTAGAATATGGGACGTACATGTTAAGATACAATGCTCGAGTCTGGTGGGACTCCAAGAGAAGGAATTTGACCTCCCCGGCCACCTGGGAAACCTTCCGCCGGGAATTCTTGAATAATTACTTTCCCTCTAGCTTGAGGGTGAAGTATAGTGCGGACTTCCTTCATGTAAAGCAGAAAGGGAGAACGGTTAGAGCAATATGAGACTGAATTTGTCACCTGCTGCAATATGCCCCTGAATCTTTCAGGGATAGTGAGGAATTGAAGCAGTATTCTGGGGCTTGGACGAAGAACTACGAATCAAGCTAGAAGAGTTTGGAGTAAGAACCTATCCCGAGGGTAGAAAAGGCTCGAGTCATTGAAGGGGCTAGGAAAAGAAAGTATCAGGAGCCTGAAAAGAGAGTATTCGGAAGAGGGCCGTTTGATGCCTCGAGCTCAGGATTCAAGGGCAAACGGTATAGGCCGTACCAAGGTTTAAAGAGGAGTCTAGCAGCAAGCCAACCCAATTCAAACCAACGTCACATGTTGGAAGTGTAAGGGGACACATGCACTAGACAATGCCCCACAGGAAACAAGTGCTATTTTTGTGGCGATGCTGGCCACATGGTTTTTTACATGCCCAAAGAAGCTGGCAGTAACTTGCTTTATTTGCAAAGAAAAGCACTTAGCTTCGAGTGTTCACACGAAAGAAGTGTGACCACCCGACCCTTCGAGCCTCAAGCATGCTAACCCCTTGAGGTCTGGTAACAAAGAAGTCGAGCAGCTCTGCGATGCACGGGATGAGGCTGTATAACTGAAGGCCAATGGATGAAGAAGACGAAGATGAACGTAGAGTTGGCAGTTTTGGATCCAAGCGAGAGTTTCATGGTGGCCTGGTGACAGGTAGTAACAGAAACCCCTCCTAAGTTGAAATTAAGTTGTTTAAATTGATTGCTGTTTAAATGAAAATGCATATATTATGGAAAGCTGAAGTAGAGACCCTTAATGGATAGCCTTACGATATTTTAAGGTTCATATGTGATGGTGTTTGTGACCTCAGGGCACATACAAGTAAATACGTGGAAGCCTATGCCTTGTTTGACACGGGAGCGACCCTCGTTCATCACAATAGTTTGGCAACCCGACTCGGATTGCCCATAGCCACAACCACGGTTAGCTTGAGATTAAGACCCCCACGGAGTGTGTGTCGACCCGAGATCTATAAGGACTGTCCATTGGAATCCTTGGTCACCGCTCCAAAAGTGATTTAATTGTTTTGAAATGAATAATACGAAGTTATCCTCGGATGAAATTGGTTAAGTAAAGTAAGGCAATAGTGGATTGCCAAAAGAGGATATGTTTTTATGATCAATCGGAGAAATAGAATTTATGGAGAGCCTTAGTCCCAAGAAGGATTGATCAAGCTCATTCGAGCTGATGATGGGAGGATGAGGAAATGATACAATGAGGACGTCTT
>JAMXBD010005299.1:0-18273 GCA_024138025.1 Combretum micranthum
CATAAACTTCAACTTTAAACATCAAACAAGTTCAAAATACTACATGAATCAAATCTTCTTCATCAACTTCCACCAACCTAGTCACTTCAAACAATTCTAATACTCATCATACTTCAACACTTCAACTCCAAAACCACATGAAGCCTACTACACCTATCTACAACAACTCAAGATTCTAAACTTTCCTAACAACTCTACAAACACTTCAACAAGAATTTAGTATACCAATTACTCATATTACACTACACATGCATATTTCATGGTTTAAAGGGAAAATAAATGCATCTTAAACATCAAATAAACTTACTCTATGTATATATGAGGCTTGGGGAAGGATTTTTGGTGTGTTGAGTCCAGATAAGTTGATTTGGGTCTCGGAAAATTTTTGGGCTCCTTGAGTACGAATTTTCTTTCTTTGTTCTGTTTTGGGTTGTCTCTTACTTCATTAGACCTGATGTTTATCTAATGGTGTCTTTTGAGGAGGGTAGATTTGGCAAGGCTTGGGCCTTATTCGGGCTTATTATGGACTGAGTTGGGCTTGGGTGGGCTTTAAAAAAGCTTGTTTAGAATTTATTTAGGCTAAACAGCTTAAATTAACACATTTAATTCATGTACAATAATTAACACTACATGATAATTTCTAACATGAATAAACTATCAACTAGATATATTTACCATAGTTTATATCAAATCAATATGTTATAATACACCAACATTACAAACACACTAATCCACTCAACACATACACACATAATTATCAAATTTAGCATGCATTAATATATAAATTATGGCTATTTCATTGTCCCGTAAATCTAAGCTTTTGCAATATTCTGCATGATATTCTTCAACAGTTTTATTTTCTTGCCTTAGACTTAACCAACTCGATATCATTTGCTCTCGCACTGTGGATGGAATGTATTGCAAGAAAAGGCTTCCTTAAATCTATTCATGGTATCGGTCTTAATATCCTTCATTTCAATCTCCACCAATTATATGCATCTCCTTCAACATATATATAGCCAAATCAACTTTCCTATGCTCAGGTACTTCACAAGCCGCAAATGCCTTCTCAAGCTCCACTATCCAACCTTCCGTTCTAGTCAGATCTAAAGCAGTTCCATCAAAATCAGGTACCAGTCTGACAAAATCATGCAACTTGACTTGATCATTCCGGTCTCCCATTGGTACTTGTGGTTCTTCTCTCACAATTGGTGGATGATATTGCTGCATAAATTGTTGTTGGTTGTTGATACATCATTTGTTGGTACTGTTGAACTATTGCAAACATATCTCGAAACATAGTGAACACATTATTCGGATCTCGGTAGGCATTGAGGCATAGCTGGATATGCTAGCATTTGAGGAGGCTGCGGATTTGGTGCAGTAGAAGCCGAAGCCGGTGATGGAGTCGAAGTAGAAGCTAGAATACTAGCTGATGCAGAAGCTGAAATAGTAGCTGAGAAGGAGGTGGCATACTCTCTCTTTTCGAAGATTGTCGAGTTACTCTTTGTGACCTATCCATTTTAAACAAACATGCAACATATGTATGACATATAATTTTTACAATGTCAAATCAATGTCAAAACAATTAATAACCAAATAGACATTCAAACATAAAACTTATAATAAACAAGTCCTATATATGTCTAACTAAACTCACCGCATCTAAGGTCAAGTCCCCTAATTAATTAAACAATTTCATAAACATTGCTCTGATACCATCTGCAAAGACCCGACCCTCTAAATCCCGGGACTTAGAGTACCGAGACCCAACCACATATAACGTTTTCACATTATATGTAAAGTTGTCCTAAAACTACAGTTTATGAAAATTGTTTGACTAAAACTACTAAACTTTATAAAGAATTCTTAATAAAATGAGATTGCTAACAAAAGTAATCTATACATATTTACATCATATATACACTGTTTAGTGTCAATACAAGACACTACAAAATTACATCTTTTCTTAAATCAAAAGAATCCTAGAGGATCTTAAGGTCTTTACAAAAATAGGCTTATCTATCAAGCCTTCTATACATAACTTTTCCCTTAGCAAAAATTCTTCCAAAAGCCAGGGTGTTCGAGTCCTATTCGTCCACTCATCCAGGAATTTCTCGAAATTGGACCCATAGCCCAAATCATCATAAAACTCGTCTCCATTACCTGCAAAGCAGCAAAAGTGAGCCAAATGCCCGGTACACAATAACAAATGCAAGAACAAGTCATCAAGCCAATGTAATGCATTAGAAGACGAGTGATTATCTTTATTAAATTTTCTTTTGCAAATCAACAGGAGGGTATTCAAACCCAAATCACGCTTTGGGAATTCAGGGATCCTGAGTAACAGCAGCTGCTCAGGGGGTTGATATAAGCAGCCCGAATATATCTCCTATATCTATTTCATGAAGATAATAGCTTCATTTAGGGTTCAAAAGCCGTTGCCCGACTCTACTTAAACTCAGCCATAACATGAGCTAGTTCACAAGTTCCCATAAACTTTGAACTAAACATGGTATTTCCCCTAAGTTTAAGCAAACGTTACTCAGATACTATTCCCCCTATCGGCTACCCACTTAACCAAAAAGAATCGCTATTGCATCATAGCGTACCATTGCATCATGGTAAAGTCATTACATCATGACTTAGTTAAGCGCCTAACTAACATGTCATTGCATCATGACAGGTTTGCTGCTCCTCGGACCAGATTAAACAGCGTAATAGACGTCCAATTCAATCAAATATTAAGCCAAGTTAAATTAAGTTAATTTAGGAATGCCTATTCCTAGCAAACATCAAACAAGTTATTGTGTATCTGAATCCGATAGTATATTACTATGATCTCTCGGTGAAGAACTAACCGAAGAATCCTTAACTGAAATAGGAATATCAAAATAATCAATAAATAAAGATAGATTTCACATTCATAATTATATATATATATCACCATCCTAGATCAACTGTACAAGGAAATTCATTAAACTTTGCATAGAATCTAAATATCAAATTCATGCATAAAACAAGTTTATTTAACTCATATATACAATTAATCAAAGAAATTCAAATAATTTAATACAAAGTCATAATAAACATTTAAACATCCTATTATATCTTAGATCGCTTAACAAATACTTAATTGATCATATATCAAACTTCGGAAAATTTTGAAGAAAGTTTTTAAAATTCAAAAGCACAGGGGATACGCCAGCATTCAAAGCCCGTAGCTTTGAACCGGTGTTCAACACTATGAAAATCAACACTGCCAACGCTGGCAGCACTCAAGGGTATGCCGGCTGCCTTCATTCTACGCCGGTGGCTTTGAACCGATGTAGAATGCAAATCCAAATTTTCCAAAAATTTCCCGATAGGTACATACCTGCAGCGTACATGGATACGCTGGCAGCCTTTGAGCCTACGCCGGCGGCTTAAACTCTCAAATTGCCGGCGTACGTTCTGAAGAACAAACGCTGGCAAAATTTATTGTAGAAGCCGGCGGTGTTCCAAAGCGCGTTAAAGGGTTTGGTTTCAACGCTGCCTCTACGCTGGCGGCATTGAATTTCCAGATGCCAGCGTACGTTTAAAACAGGCTTATTCGACAAAACACATTCCCTATTTTTCCACTTCGAAATTTTCTAACCTATAACACTTTTAAATCTTCTTCAACTACATTTTTAACTTCATATACTCACTCCTATCTACACTTCTCAATCCTAGCAACTCAAAACATGAAATCAACACATTTGATCACTTCAAATTCCACTTCCATTCATTCTCAACTTAACTACTCAAACTATCCTTATTTCTTCCCAATACTTCATATCACTACCACAATACATAAACAATACTCATACACTAACCAAACACAATCCAAGATAATTTCAATGCATGAACAAACAATTTAAATAGCATTTAAACTCATCCTAATCAAGATCTCACATAACCATTACAAGAAATGAAAACAAAACAAAAGTCATACTTAAATCAACTTACATGTATATGCCTTGTCTTGGAGAGAACTTTGATTTTTAAAGCTTGATATTGTTCTTAACTTGGACTTGGAGTTTGGAATGAAGGAAGAAGAGAAAAGAAAGAATGAAAAAAGGAAAATTCGTATAAAGGAGAGGGTTGCTCAAAAGAGAGTCCAATTAAGCAAATTTATGTCTCAAACCTATCTCTAATTTGACTTTTAAGGCATATGCAACTTTAGTTTGCATTTGGAGTGTTTTTGGGTCTCATTTAAGGTTCATTTAGGCCTAATCACTAGCTTAACTAATAAGAATTTCTATCAACTAACCTTAAGCAAAACCAAAGTTGATTTTATAAATCTAAACTTAACTTAACACCTTAATGTATAAAAGACACAATTAATAATTATACTACACACACATTAATACATATAAAACAAAAATATTAATTTCACTACATATGCAAAATAACATTTAAACTATTACCAACACAACTATCATAAACATCATGCTCATTTAATTCAACAATTAAGATAAATAAACAAACACATGGAAATTAAATAGAATTTAAATTTAGATCATTTCAGATACGCTGCCGGTGTTGGGGGTATTCACGGGCATGGATCAACCCTGTGTACCTCTCGCAATTTTTGAAAATTTGAATTTGCATTCTACACCGGCTCAAAGCCGCCGGCATAAAATGAAGGCCTCCGGCGTACCCTTTAACTTTGCCAGTGTTGGCAGTGTTGATTTTTAGTGTGTTGAACACCGATTCAAAGCTGCCGGCTTTGAATGCCGGCGTATTCCCTGCGCTTTTGAATTTTAAAAACTTTCTTCAAAATTTTCGAAGTTTGATATATGATCAATTAAGTATTTGTTAAGTGTTCTAGGATATAATAGGATGTTTAAATGCTTTATTATGACCTTGTATTAATTTATTTGAATTTCTTTGATTAATTGTATTTTCAACTAGTTAATTAGCACTTAGGCTAAATGTGAAATTTAATATTGTTTTAAACAGTGATAGATTCTCGCCCAGCTAACCCCGTTAATTCCCGAGCTATTTCAGGTATGCAGTAACTTGCTTGTCTCTTTGCTAGGATAGGCATCACAACCAAATTACTTTAAATTATGAAAATCCTATTAATTGATGAGTGTTGATTATCTTTGTTTGCCGTTGAATCTGGTTTGGAGAGCAGCACCCTGCTCAGATTGGGGGTAGGGTACTTTTTCATTAATGGATAGAATTGTTTAGGAGATATGAGTATCCGAGCTACTCATATCAACCCCCTGAGCGTCGTGATACGTTACTCAGGATCCCCGAGTATTACGGGCTACGCCGGAAGGTGGGGCTGCCTAGTTTGTATGAACAGTAGGGACCACTCAGGGAGGCGGACGTAATACTAGATCCTTGTTGTCCGGAGTTTGAATACTCCCGTGTTGTTTTACTAACTAAAGACTTAACAATAAACCATTGATTGTTGCATAATGCATTAGTCTAAGAATGTGTGACCCACTTTGCATTTGTATTCGTTACTTATGTACTGGGCCTTTGGCTCATATTTTATCCATTTCAGGTGACGACTCCGATGAGTTTTATATGAGTATGGGGTACGGAACCGACTTTTAAGATTTTCTTGATGATTTGGAGGATTAGAGCTAATCTCGGACTCAATGGAACCCTATGATTTGTAATAAATTAGATGTGATTCCTTTTGTTGATGATGTAATTAAAGTGTTAGTTTGGGTTGTGTTTTGAAGTTTTTGTTAAGGCTTGTAAGAAGCCTTTGGATGTAATATGTATATATATATATATATATATGTACTTAGTTATGTAGGAATTAAGTTGCTTCCCTTGTAAAATATGTTGGTAGTGTAGTAGTATAGTTTCGTTTAAGGTTTTAGAAAAAAAAAAAAATCTATGTATCCTATTGTATATTATCTTTATGGAATTAAATAAATAATTTCTCAAACAATTCCTTCAGGCAACCTTACATATAATCTTATAGGTTATATGTGGTTGGGGAACTGTTATCGCCTACTTCAAATTTAGGGGTGATAGCGGGTCCTTACAGATTGATTAAAAAAAAAAAAAGCTTGTAAAAGTAGAACTCTCAAGAAAGAATTTCATAAAATAATTATCAATTATTCATTATTTACAAATAAATGCCTTTTATATACTAATGATCTAAATAAAGGCAAATTAGTAATTATTCAACCAAAGCTAATAGTTAATGGCATTATAACCTAATGGCATCTCTCTTCTCTCTCAAGTGAGAGGTTCCAAGTTCGAATCCTCTTCCCTCGTTGTAATGGCCCAAAAAAAGAACAAATCTAATAAGAGATACCTAATAAAATAAAGAAAATATTTAAAACAAATCAAATCTTTAGATTCATAACGGGCCATGTCACGAGCATGATGCAGGTCGTTATCTCCACTATTGATTAAAATTACATAAGCATTACGGACGTGATGAGGGGCATGATCTAGATGATCACGAGCAGCATCACGGCTAGCTTCAAGGACATCATGATCCCATCTAACGATTCAATAGAATGCATTGCGGCTAGGATTGCAACCGTTATTTGTTGATCAATAGAGTGATCAGCTTGTCTATAACAAATACATGTTCACTATCAACAATACGGGCACGACAATTAGTTAGATATCTTCGTCTATCTTCAATGTTTGTCACTACCTAGATAACAAGCGTAATTAGCATGTTTCCTTTGTTTTCTTTGCCAATTATATATCAATCCTCATCAATTAAAGAAATGAATAGACAATAAATAAATATATCCAAACTTTTCAACTTTTATAAATGGTAAGAAGATATCAAATAAGGTAAAAGGAAAGGAAAAAATCATTGATATTTTGGTATAAATGTATCAAGCTTACATTGCAAGAGAAGACACAACATATTTTAGACAAAAATTGATGCAACAAGCCACATGGAGCAAGTTCAATACTGTTGGTTTTTAGTACTATTGCTCTTCTTCTTGATCCTAGTTTATAAGCTCCTACTTCACATCTACATATATCCTAAAAATCTTCCACCAAGCCTTCCTACTCTTTCCTTCCTAAGCCATCTTCACTTACTCAAACCACCACTTCATAGATACCTACACCACCTTATGGAGAAGTATGGAAACACCTTACCCCTCCCGTTTGGTTGGTGTAAAGTCCTCATCATCTCAAGTCCATCTGCTCTTGAAGAGTGTTTCACTAAAAGCGACATTATTTTGCACATTGTCCTAAGTTGCTCTCTGGAGAAATCCTAAATTTTATCAATTTATATAATTAACTACATAAAGTTTAAAAGTATCAATTTATTGCTTAAATTTTATCTATTTTTATGATTAGCTACCTAAATTTTTTCAAAATTTTCAATTTGCTACATTAACTTTACATATTTTGCAATTAACTACCTCATGTATGGATTATCAATAAATTCAAAATATTTATAGGTAGTAAATTAACACTTTTAAATTTTAGATAGTTAATTACATAAATTGATAAAGTTTAAGTATCAAATATAACCTTTACCCTTAAAAATATAAACTTACCGTACTTTTAAAAATGATTACATGGGTTAGTAAGAAAAAGTAATCAAACAATCCCATTTGAATTGACATTACATACATATATTATCCATATCTATTTTTGTATATAATATGTATCAATTCGGAGTCTAGTATTTGATATAGTATTTGTCTTTTATCTATATTTATTTTATAATCATATTTTATTTTATAATTATAACAACGGTGGTAATTAAGATATGGTGATAATATGGATGCAAAAATTTACATATATCAAAGGGGAAAAAATTAAAAATATATATTTACATATATTGAAAAAAAAAGTAATTTATTGATATTCTTTAAAGACATGAATAAACAATAGATAAATATATCCACACTTTACAACTTTTATAAATGTACAAAGATATCAAATAAGGTAAAAGGAAAGAAATAATCAATAATATTTTGGTATAAATGTGTGAAGCTTACATTGCAGGAGAAGACACATATTGCAGGCAAACAGTTGATGCAACAAGCCACATGGAGCAAGTTCAATACTGTTGGTTTTTAATACTGTTGCTCTTCTTCTTGTTCCTGGTCCATAAGCTCCTACTTCACATCTACGTAGATCCTAAAAATCTCCCACCCAGCCCCCCTGCTCTTCCCCTCCTAGGCCATCTCCACTTACTCAAACCACCACTTCACAGATCCCTACACCACCTCACGGAGAAGTATGGCAACACCTTACTCCTCCGGTTCGGTTGGCGTAAGGTCCTCATCATCTCAAGTCCATCCGCTGTTGAAGAGTGTTTCACCAAAAGCGATATTGTCTTTGCAGATCGCCCCAAGTTGCTTTCTGGGAAAATCCTAAATTTGAATATGGCACTATAGGTTTGTCCCCTTATGGAGACTACTGGCGTAATCTTCGTCGTCTTCTAACGATAGAGATCTTCTCGTCAAAATCGCTTGACGCGTATGCAAAGATTCGGCACGAGGAGGTTGTTTTGTTGGTAAAGAAACTGTACAATGATTGTAGGACATCTATGGACAATCATGTTTATTTGAAAGTGAAGCTCAGACCACTATTGATGGATTCGCTCTTGAATATTATTATGAGGATGCTGGTGGGAAAAAGGTATTTTGGTACCGATAAGGAGTCGGAAGAAGGGAGGGAGTTTAAGGAAATCATCCGTGAACTGATGGAACTACTTGATGGCACCGCCTACTTAGGTGATTTTTTATCACTCATGAAGGTGGTGGATGTTTTTCTGGGTGTGAAGAGGAGAATGTTTAGAGTTCGGAAGAAATTAGAATCATTTCTTCAAGGACTCATTGACGAACAACGCAGCTTCAGCAATCGAAATTCAAGTGGTAACAAAGGAGACGAGAGCTTACTAGATCGGATGTTATCGTTGCAAGAAGCAGATCCAGAATTCTACACGGATAAAACTATCAAAAGCGTCATCACGGTATGTTTTATTTGGCTATATCAATTAGATGATGTCGCTTTTAGATATTCAAATTAAGTGCTACAAGCAATATATTATGAATTAACATCAACTCTGAAATTCATAAAACTAACACTTTCAAATATTGTAATATTTCGGATCGCTTACAAATGTGAAATCCTTAATGAACTTATTAACAAAACTTATTTATTATTTTGATCCATCTCATATTAGGGTTTAACAATATAATTAAGGGATATTGCCCAAAACAGTACATGAATTTTTGCAAAAAGTTTAATGAGCTACGCTACCTGTTAGTTTTGAACAACTTAGTACCTGAATAAAGTTTTATGTACTTTTTTCTTATTTAAAGTTTAGTTTTGACAATTTTAGTATTTAAACAAAATTTTTGTGGATTTTTTTATACTTGATTGAACTTGTTTCAGGTACAAAAAAGTCCGCAATAATTTTGTTCAGGTACCAAAATTATCAAAACCAAACTTCGGTTCCATTTAGATTGTCTATCTCTTATCTGTATCTATATTTGTATTTAAATTTTATACGTAAATATATATGATTTTCAGTTATATTTTATCTATATTTGTTCTATTTATATTTTGTGAGAACTATTATATATTTTTCATTTATATGTATTTCTTGACAGACAATTTATTAAAAAAATGAAAAAAATGTGTCATCTGTCATCTATTATTTGTCGTCTGTCAGATGCCAAATAAACCCTTCACACATGAAAAAAAGTTCATGAAAAGTTTATTTAGGTACCAAATTATTCAAAATAAAACTTCAGCTATTTTATTGAACATTTTATAAAAGTTCGAAAACCACTTTTGCCATTAATCATATAATTAAGAACAATACAAACTATAGACTCTATATGCTTTTCAATTCTAGAAACATTCAAAACAAATCATCATTTTCATAACTCTTGCAATTAATTAAAATATATGTACCATTATTAGTTGAACTACATTAATAAAGCCAAATAGGAACAACATAATAAATTTCATAATGGTTCCTTTCTAAGGATTCTACAAACATTGAAGGATGTCATGGAAAGTTTATTCTCCACTCCTTTTCCTTAAATCAACATAAATAAAGATGTTAAGATTCTCTTTTCGCCGAATATAAAGAAATTAGGAGAATGATACAGTGTATGATGTGAACAATTGAATTAGAATTTATCACAAATCGTTAATCTGCACACAAATGTTGGAGTGTGATCTTCAAAAGTCTATTGATTCTAGGAATATTTAGGTTAATGGCATCAAAAATCAAAATATACTCTAATTTTGATACTTGGGGATAAGAGCAATAGCAGCTCTATAAAATTTTACTAAAAGAATTATAAGTGAGCATTTGATTATCGTAAGGCATACAATATAAGTAGATTAAACTGTCAAAAATCAAAACCTAAAAAAAAGCCAAAAATAGAAAAGTCGTAAAAATTTAGGACAAAAAGTACATGAAAAGAAAAAACTAATGCCACAAACGACATTAAAAACAGATGTGTCTATATAATGTTATATAAAATTAAAACCTACCAAAAATACTAAAAATGTTTGTTTAAGACCCTAAAAAAAAAAAAAAATTGACAAAAAATCGATCTTTAGTAATGACTTTTTCAAGTTAGCTCATTTCCTTCAAGATAGGGTCATTAGATCACCCAACGGTAGCAAACCACTTTCCGTTTCCCTTCTCTAAGTACATATTTGTCATTATCTCCACTTTATTAGAGAATTAAGAAAATAATTTCCTTCTCTTACCTTAGGTTTCTTGACATTGGCATGGGCACATTATTTCTATGGTAGAGTTATAGCTCCTAAAACATATTGATCTACAACTAAAATGCAATTAAGTCCTTATAAATAGAGATAATTATGAAGAGATTTATAAAAATGCCCTTGACTTTAGATTTTTCTCTAAGGCATTTCATAGACCCAAGGGTGGGTTTAAGGAAACCTAAAACTCTAAGACCAATAAAAATAAATATTTATTGTATGTATGTTTTAAAATGCAAGTTAAAACTAGAAAGTAGAGACATAATTGATCAGTTAATCGTATGCCTTTATAAGCAAAAGATTATGTTTTTTATTCTCTTAATAGTATTTTACTTAAGGATAAATGTCGCAAGCGGTACTTGAACTTTAACAAAATTCAGTTAGGTATCTGAATTTTGGAATTGATCAATTTAATATCTGAAATTTGAAATTAATCGATTTAACACATCGTGGAAGAGAATGCTAAAACAATATTGCACTAGCCATTAACTTTTAACTTTTAATTCCCAACTGGCTAGATTATCTTAATTGTGATGGGATGTGAGTTTAACAAATCTAATGAATGCATCAAGTATCTTCCAATTGGAAATATGTATAAGAATGTAAACTAGGACCTTAGACTAACCTTCATCTTTTATTTATTTTTTTTCAATATATGTCATTTCTATATATTTTCAGTATAATGGATTAAATCCATGTGAGCATGTTCCTTTTGATAAAGTTTTACCATGGATATAGATTGGACATCACCACTAATAAGAATTTATACATAGGCAATTCTACTTGCTGGCTCGAAACTTCATCGACGACAATTGAATGGGTAATGGCACTTCTACTCAGTCATCCTAAGCCAATGCTTAAGGCTTACAATGAGATAAACACACTTGTTGAAAAAGACCATATAGTTAAAGAGTCAGATGTCCTTAAGTTGAAATATTTACAAAGTATCATCAATGAAACTTTACGACTCTTCCCATCAGCACCACTTTTAGTGCCACATGAATCTTCTACAGACTGCTTTGTTTTTGGCTTCTACATCCCATGCGGCACTATGTTAATAGTTAATGCATGGAGTATTCATAGAGACCCTAAGTTGTGGTCAAAACCAGAGAAATTCATACCAGAGAGATTTGAAACAAATGATAAAGTAAATGCTGAATGGTCTTTTCAATTTGTCCCATTTGGTGTCGGTAGAAGAGCATGTCCGGAGGCAGTATTTGGTAAGAGAGTGGCAGGTATGGTATTGGGAGCTTTAATTCAATGCTTTGAATGGCAGAAAGCTAGTGAAGTGATTAATATGTCAGAGGGGATGGGCCTCACCATGCCACCATTACAAGAGTTGGGAGGCTCTACTTAAACCTCGTGAAGACATGATACAACTACTATCAAAGGCTTGAAGTAATAAACTGATAATAGAGTCAATGTGTGGTGAGTTTGGCATTCAAATGATATATAGTTAAAAGGTGCTCCCTTTTTTTTTTTCCCTTAATAATCATAGGAGATGCGTAAGTGTGGAATTAATTAATTAACTTATGATAGAGTTATTTGTAAAAAGTGTATGTGTAATTATAATTATATTTTTAATTTTGTTCGTTTTCTTTAGGTGGTTTGGGGATGTGTAAAACCCTACACCAAATTGGTCCATTCCATCCTCAGTCAATTTACATCAAAGACCCTTCACATAAAATAACAAGAAGGTCAACAACAACACAAAGATAGGTTATCGACATATTTATAGGACGTAACACACAACCAAAATTACTCTAATCCCAAAATTGGAGAAGTATCTTCAAAAAAATCATCCAGAGTCTTTTGATGAAAGGTCAACAAAATCAATTCTTGTTACTGATTCATAGTAGCTTTGGCAAGGTATCAACAATGCAGTTCTCTTCACGAGGACGTGGACAATTTGACGTTAGTAAAGCATTTTAGTTTCTACTTACAAAAGTCAAGTATGGGGAAACAAGTAGAAAGTGGACCCAAATATGGGCTCATATAAGACAGAAACTTATAAGACAAAGAAGCCCACTTATATTATAAGATATATTCCGATCCATATAACTTCTTCTAAAATGATTTAA
This sequence comes from Combretum micranthum, assembly GCA_024138025.1. Lineage (NCBI taxonomy): Eukaryota > Viridiplantae > Streptophyta > Magnoliopsida > Myrtales > Combretaceae > Combretum > Combretum micranthum. Next base: position 12,819 of record JAMXBD010005299.1, read on the forward strand.
ATTCTAAATGAGGTTAAAAATACCTTTTTCTAATATAGTTTTTTTCATGCAGACAATCGAGTAAGTCGTGCTAGCCCAGAAAATTGGTGATGACATTAAAATATTTAAATTGGATTAAAAGTGTTATTACTGAAATTCCCCACTGCAATACCAAAGTAGGTGCAAAGTATTGACATTATTAGATGTGCATTTCTCAATAAGCGAAAGATCCATTTAACATTGTCAGGTTTTTTTTCTCCTTCTTTCTGCATGCTTGACACCGAGTAAGTTTTATTATAGTCCAATAAATCGTCATTATATTAAATTGACTTAAAAACATTGCTAAAATTTCCCTCTACAAAACAAAGTAGGTTTAAATTATCCATATTATTGAATGTGCATCTTCTCAACCCATGGAAGATCCATCTGTCCATTTAACATTCTCATGTTTCTCCTCCTTTTGTGATTACTTTCATGATTTCAATTCGGATTCATGGTTTCATTTATGCTCTTTCCTTATATATGGAATTTGGTTCTTTGTTTCTCATGATAACCTCCATGACCGACTTATTTGAGAGACTTACTCGTGGAAGTACGCAATCCATGTTGAATTTGTATTATGTAATTTTAGTTGAAAAAGATGGGACGTTATTAAAACTTGGATATTTGGCGACAATTATGTTTGCTGTTTCTATGATTCAAAACACAATTGGTATAAGTAATACTAAAATTTAAAGTATTGACAAGTGTAAGACCGACTTTATTTATCCTACGGTAACAAACTATAACTACAGTCCTCATCTCCTTCATATATTCTACTTGTAAAATAAAATCAACCATAAAGATACATTGTTTTAATACAAACTATATTGTAAAAGTCTCATTTCTATGCTTGCCAATGAGGGTTTATGAATTAGTATTTGCTTATAGGACAAATGAAACATCGATGAACTATTTAAAACCAAAGACCTCTTTAAAATTAAGAGTAAAATGTAAAAAAACCTCTTAAAATATAGATATGGTGTGGATTGACTCGCTAAACTTTAAAAGTGTAGTTTTTGACCCCTATAACTATGAAATTTGCATATAGTCAATCTTGTCCTATATCTTACCCATGTCTGTACAAATCCATACATCCTTGTATAGTAATTTTTTGTATTTTTTTTTTACTTAATAGTATAAAATGGACTTACTTGCAAATTATTTATAGTTTGGGGATCAAAAACTACACTTTTGAAGTTCGAGGGCCAATCAACACCATCCTATAGTTGATGGGGTGTTTTTACATTTTTCCCTAAAATTTTGGGATAAGATTTTGTTTATGAGGTAATTTGCTCTCAGGCATATGAAAGTAGTTGTTTTATTTATATTTACCAATTTTAATGTTACGTTAAAAGCTAAGTTTCAAATTAATGAGTCAAATTTTAGATGGCGATATATTTCTAATTGCATTGTTACTAATGTTATCGGAAAACTATTGTTATGGCTTCACAACACTTCAAGCGCCCTATTGTTATGGCAGTCCATATAAATATTTTATATTCTATATCTAGGTCTAAATTGTTTGTCTTTAAAAATTCAATTCATAACATGACCCATTAGTCCATTTTCATTTTTCCCTTCTTTTCTTTTTTTTTTTTTTTTTCCTTCTCAAAAATGTGAGTTCAACCTGCATAACCCGATTGGAGCCAGTCAACGATGGAAATAAGAGAATTCCTTACTCCTTTGACAAAAACAACAGTAACCGAACAGCAATTGTCGAGACATTTTTCTTTTCACGCATCAATAATTCGATTAGATAAAATAAATTATATAAGATAATTATATAAATACTGATACAAACATATATTAAATAAGTGATACTATTTTCCTTATACATGTCACATGTCATTTTATGATTTTTGTAAAAATACTAAAACTTTTTATTTATAATTAATTATATGTTAAAGACGTGATTTTATATTCCATATATAGTAAATTGCATATATAACATGCAATTTACAATGAACTAAAATTGTTAAATCGCATTTCTTGCATGCAATTTCTTCATAAAAATTAGAATCACTTCTTCTAGATGCAATTTTGCATATTTATTTACTCAATTAAAATTATATAATTGTATTTAAGTAATTTATTTTTATACGATCAGTAAACACATGTTACACACTACGGCTTTCAATTGTTTCCAACTTCCTTTCCATCTCAAACCCTGTTTGTTTTAAGAAAAATCTTTTATTGATAGAAAATATTTTTCATAAAAAAAATTTTCTTGAAAATAACATTTTTTCACGTGTTTTGTCATATTTATAAAAGTATGTGAAGGAAACTTTTATGCTGTTTGACATAAATTTTATGTAAAACATAGTATCATATGTAAATAAATATTATTATGAAGAGTACTTCCGAAGATGCCTTTCCATTTAAATCATATAAGTCTTTTTCCCAAAAATATTGTTAAGACTTTTCTATGGAAAAAAAATTTTTCCATTTAAAAAGATGTTTTAAGTATAACGTTCAAAATAGGGAAAATGTTTATTAGATTGTGCTTTCCCAAAACAAAGAGGATCTTAATCTCTCTTTCCTTTTTTTTTTCTTTTTTTTTTTTTTCCTCTCTCTCCTTATTGTTTTACGTGGTACTATAGCAATTCATGTTATCTCGTGTCTGTATTTAGATCGAAAAAGTTTGTCTCTAAAACCTCAACTCACGATATGATGCATATATTAGTCTTTTTTAGTACCCTAAATCTTTATAGCAAATCCTTTGTGAAGATTGTTTCATTTCCACACAGGATTGGACGTACTTATCGTTTCAAAATTTCTAAAATAAATAAATAAATATACCATAAACCTGAAACTGCTATTTCAAAATGACGTTTCCAATATCATCCTGAGTTATTTATGCTTATAGGAGCAACTACATTGAGAGTTATACCATAATTCAAACTTTTCGTACTCTGTGACTAATTAGACAAAAATGATGGCATAACCATTCTATGGGTTAATACCACATCATTAATTAACACAAACAAAGACTTGCAAATAAATTCAATTCATACCAACTGTTCATTAATGAGTTTAGGAATAGCTAAGGTATGGGTATGTATACAAAAACAAAGCTTGAAACGAAATTTTTATATGTTATAAAAAGAAGGAAAAAAAAAAAGAACCTTGTAAATTGAATTTTAGAATGAAACGAAAAATTAAAAGCGTGATTCTTATATCACAGGAGTCAACGTACGTAGATCAGGACGACTAAGTGAGGCCTGGCTGAGCAGTATCAATGGACGGAGTAAGAGGAAAGGGAAGAAAAAAGAGAAAAAAAAAAAAAAACTCATTCACAAGAATCTTCTGATAATAAACACTTTCTAAAGCGGCCAAATGGTGGCCTTATCAGGGAGAAGGAAAAAAATAATATAGTTTTTTTAAAAAATTACAAAAATGACAGTGGGATCAAAATAATCCTAATTTTAAGCAAGTTAACCTCATCTCTTGAAAAAACGATGATGGAGTGGAAGAGATGGGACATAGCTAATTGAGAAAAAGGCATAGGAAGTGATGCAAGGAAGATCAACCTTAAATTGCATGGAGATAAGTGGTTTGATTTTTGAGCCACGTCGGACTTATGCTACCAGACTAGAAGGCCAACACCGTTGACATTGAAGGGATAAGCCACCAGCTTTATGCCGGCCTACAATTAACATTGCCAGCTTTTATTTTTTATGCATACCACTTTTATGTCCGTGTCTAGTTTATTTTTAGGGTTTTCTATGTTAGATTTTCCTTTGTTTTGTTTTCTTTGAAAGTCTATATATAAAGGCTTTTGGATTGTATAAACAAGACATTTTTAGTGTTATTGTTTTGTTGAATGAATTATTTAAGAGTATTTTCTCTTTATTCTAAAATATCAATTCCTTTGTGAGGATTTCATATTTGATACAAATATTACCTAGTTATTCATTGAATCAATAGGTAATTGAAGATTACAAGACCGATAAATGTGCACGATTCAATGTCTTATGATAATCCGTTCGGTTCTACGCTACGTCAATTTGGTATCAGAGCTACGTTTGTTCTTGGAGAACATGCCTCCCAAACAATAAGCAATCAACATCGTGCTACGGTGGATGAAACTTATGGTCATGATGACTTAGATCGACGATCGAATAGATCATCGATGAACAGGTGCATGTAATGAAATATCGATTTAGTAGGATTATGGATTGGTTTACAAAAAGGATGGGTGCATTGATGGGGACCTAAAGGAATGAAAACCCTTTCACAAACCCTGATCTAATATCAGAGATGATGGAGATGCATGCACAGAATTAGAATAGAGTTAGAAACCCTAACTCTGATCTGGTGCCTAATTCTAATTTTTTACCTGATGCAGATTTTTGAAGAATCAGATGATGACTCCTCTTTTGTTAAGGAAGTTAGTAGTTATTGGGAATTACATATGAACATAGAAATCCCAAATTTGATAATGTGTTTAAAATTGAGGGGAGTGGAAAACCTATCTTTGATGATTATGAGGAAGATGAAAAGGATATTTTTCTTTTATTGAGAGAGATGAGGATGATGAACATGAGATTGAGGTTGGGATAATGAGGTCCTGTCTCTATACTGATCCAATGAAGAGGAACATGATGCTGTCTTTGAGGCTGGTGGAGATGGAGAACCTGTATTTGATGCAGAATGCATAGGAAAGAGATTCTCAAAAGTGATGGTAAGGAGAATCATGACTTTGTCCAATGGGGATTAACCCCTTAATTCTCTTTGAGGTTGCTGATATCACTTTCCTCGAAGACCATGGTTTTCTTCACCATGCAATACATTACTAAGACAGCAAAGGAGTCTATAATTCTGATCAGTAATGAAAGCAATTATTGTCCCGCTAGAAAACTTGGATGGACTGGAGATAAGGTTTTAAAAACAATACCTCTGAAGCAATTGCATGTTTCCCTCATACATGGTTTGTGCAGCAAAAACCACAAGAGTTCAATCACAAATGGCTTGATGATTAATTCAAGGTGATATATGTAGCCTCATGAAATTCGAGGAAAAATTTGTCCAACCACTAAGTATATAACTGTGAAGAGATGGACACAACTAATTACGAAAAAAGCATAAGAAGTGATGCAAAAATAAAGCGAAAGATCAACCTTAAATCGCATGGAGTTAATGGTTGATTTTTGAGTAAGCGCCAGACTTACGTCACTGGCTTAGAAGGCCAATGCTGTAGCATGAAGAGAATAAGTCGTCGGCTTTATGTCGGCTTACAATCAACAACACCCGCCAGCTTTTATTTTTTTATGCACACCAGCTTTTATTTGTCTGTATCTAGCTTATGTTTTAGGGTTTTCTATGTTAGATTTTCCTTTTTTTTTTTTTGTTTCTCATAAAGGCTTTGAATTGTATAAAAGAACAGATTTAGTTTTATTGTTTGTTGAATGAAATATATTTGAGGTATTTTCTC
>JAMXBD010005300.1:0-18223 GCA_024138025.1 Combretum micranthum
ATTTTTCTACATACTTTCTACACACATACTACCCAAAACCACTCTTAAACTACCACTCTCATATTTCTATCTTAGATAAATATCTTACCCCCATATTCTTACCACATGACCATGGTGTATGTTTCTTAAACATTTAAATGTTATAGAATCAACACTATATTCATATTTTGTTCTTATTTATGTATAAGAAGTGGAGATTTCAAACTTGGTTATAGAGCCAACTTTGATAGAGAGGATCAAGGAAGCTTAACGATATAATGAGGTGATCCAAAGGATGAAACAAAAAGTTCAGGAGGGAAGATAAATAGATTTTGAGGTTGATGATGAGGAAGTAGTAAAATATAAAGGAAGGTTATGTGTCCCGGATGACAAAGAAATGAGAAAAGAGATTATGGAAGAAGTGCACAACTCTGGGTACACAATGCACCCTAGTGGAACAAAAATGTATCAAGATCTCAAAAGCCACTATTGGTGGAATGGTATGAAGAGAAATGTGGCAGACTTTGTGATGAAATACCCTATATGCTAGCAAGTTAAAGTGGAACATCAAAGGCTAAGAGGATTGTCGAAACCATTGGCCATACCAGAGTGGAAACGAGATCAGATTATAATGGATTTTGTATGTGGACTACCTCGAACACCAGTTATATATGATGCCATATGGTTCATAATAGATCGACTTACTAAATCAGAACACTTTATTCCAATTAATATGACATATTCAATGGATAAGTTGGCTAAGTTGTATATAAAAGAAATTGTGAGGCTATATGGAGTTCTGACGGGAATAGTATCAGATAGAAACCCGAGATTTGTATCAAAGTCTTGGATAAGTTTGTGGAGATGTACGGGAACCAAGTTGCATTTCAATACTGCTTACCACCCACAGACTGATGGACAATCGGTACAGATAATCTAAACTTTGGAAGATATTCTTCGAGCTTGTGTTATGGAATTCGAAGCAAGTTGGGAAGTACATTTGCCTTTGGTTGAATTTGCTTATAACAATATCTATCATTCGACCATTAAGATGTCACCCTACGAAACCTTATATGGACGAAAAGTGTAGATCGCCTTTGTTTTGGTACGAAGTGTGGAAAAGTCAGTCGTTGGACCTAATCTCATTCAAGATGCGGTAAATAAGGTTCGAATTATCCAACAAAGAATGAAAGAGGCTCAAGACTGAAAAAAGGGTTTGGCGGACAAAAAACGAAGAGTTCTTAAGTTTAAAGTCGGAGATCATGTGTATCTGAAAGTTAATCCGAGTTCGAGCACAAAGAAAGCTAAGCCCAAGATATATTAGACCATTTGAAGTGCTTGAAAGAATGTCTTATCGCTTAGCATTGCGACCAAATTTGCCAGGTATACACAATATGTTCCATATCTCGATATTAAGGAAGCAAGTACCAATCCTAACAGAACCATGAAGTTAGAACCAGTGCAGTTGAAGGAAAACCTTACATACGAGAAGCATCCTGTTCATATTTTGGATCGCAAAGCTCAGAAGCTCAGGAACAAAGAGATTCTGTATGTTAAGGTGTCATGGAGGAATCATTCCCGCAAGGTGGCCACTTAGGAGGTCGATGATGAAATTCAAAGGAGATACCCGAGTTTGTTTGAGGAATTGGGTATGAAAGTCAAGTTTTGAGGATAAAACTTTCTTTAAGAGGGGTAGGTTGTAAACCCCTAAATTTTAACCTACGGTTTATGCTTAAACCATAAACCATAAGTCAATAGGAAACCCACAAGTCATCAAAGCTATTACAAAACCTAGTAGATTTAGATCCGGCAATCCCACTCTCTAAACCCCTAAACAACGAAATTGAAATAATTGTGGAAAATAATTCATAATAATAATAGGAACCTTAAAAATATCTGTATCGCTAATTTTTAGTGTATTTTGGATCTAAACGGGATCAATTTTCGAAAATCATGCCTTAGTACATCCACTGGTAGAAGTATTTCGATAATGCCATTAAACTCGTAAAAATTAAAGAATTTCAAAAATATCGGTTTCATAATTTTTTTTGTATCTAAAAATGTTAGATATAGCTTAATTACGCGTATATTCTTTACTACTAGTATTAATTTGTCTTATTTACTTTCTATACTATTCATTATCTATACTTTTTCTACACCTATTCTTTCGCTCTACCATACTATTTTCTACTTTTACATTTCCCATACATCTTCATTCACATCATACCTTACAACTTATTATTTTAATTAACAAAAATAAAAAAACAAAAACAAATATCTCTCTCTCTCCCTCTTCACAACGCCCCCTCTCTCTTTCATCTATATATATATTTAATATTATTTAATTATTTCAACAATTTTCACTCCTCAAAACTCTATAAATATCCCTTCCCTCCATTTCTTTCACACTCTCTTACCTTATAAAACTCTCTCTCAAATTTACTCCCAAATTCTCTCTCCCAAAAATTTATTTTCTTTTCTTTACTACCCATTTTCTATATACTTTCCTACACATATACCAAAACCACTCTTAAACTACACTCTTATATTTCTATCTTAGGTAAATATCTTACCCTCATATTTTTAACCATGTCATGTAACTTAACAGGACTATGGTATATTTTTTTAAACATTTAAATGTTATAAAAGCAACACTATGTTCATATTTTATTCTTGTTCATGAATAAATTCCGTATTATGTTATTTTATTATATGTTATTTATTTATGTATATGTTATTATTATCGTCCTAACCTAACTTTTATCATATTATCTATATTTATGTATCTATATATATATATATATATATCTTAAAGCGTATAAGCTCACTAACATAACCTTATTTATTTATTTATGCTTGCAATTTATTTACTTATTTCATGCTTTAATATTAAGACTAGTATTTCTCGTCTTAGACTTGTCTTTATTAAGTCAAAGTAATTTTCTTACTTTTTTTGTTTTCCTTTCTTTGTACTTGCCCATGACTAAGAGTGGAAGCTTTGAAATTAAGCTAAGACTTTCAATATTTGATATTTATTTATTGCTTATTCTTATATTTTTCTATCTTATTATTATTTTTGTCATGTTACTAGCAACATATCCATACCTCATGCATGATCATATTGATAGTTGTCTTAATAAAAATACAAAGATTCTTTCATAAGTAAAAGAAAATAAGCTCAACTTACTTTAAAAATATAGTTTTATCACTTAGAAAAAAGTTTCCTTAAGACTTAGAAATTTATTTTAATTAAATAACTTACAAAGGATTTTTTACTAAGAATCACCTTAGATTCTAAGTGTTGGTGATATACAAAGCTTTTGCAAAAACAACTAATAAAACTCCTCATTCTATTTTCAAACTACCATTAAAAGACCTTAAGATTTATAATAATTTTCAATAAGAGATTTCTTAAAAACTTGATATAGAATTCTTACCAACAATTTCAATAAGAACAATGATCAACTCAAGTTTTCCAAACTAAGTCAAGAATCAACTCACCAAGTAAAATATACTTAGAAGATAAAATATGAAAATAACTTAGAAAGACTAAAGTTTTTGAATCGAAAGTTATCCTTCAAGAATCTAAGAAAATAAATTATATCATATATTTAATGACTTAAAAATCCTTAGTTTTACTTCCAAACAACTTAACATAATTTTGTCAAACTTCACTTTTTCAACTACCAAAACAAGATTGTTTTATGAAGAATCATTGATTTGGGACAACATCATTAGAATCAAGTGTTTATTATGAATTGTATATGTATTGAAAGGATTTTTCAACTATATATATTTATTTATATGTTTTCTATGGAATTTTTTATTGAAACAAAGTTAGAAAAATAATATTTTAAAGGTGGGAATTTTCGTGTTAATTATGTACCATGACTTTTAGAAAACCAAATGACATTTTATGAAGAAAAAACTTAGAAATGAATAGAATTTTTCGAGTAGGTAGAAAACGGTATATAATATGCGAAATTAAGTTAAAATGAGCAAGTATGGTCATTTTAAGTTGGAGTTTCACTATACACGAATTTTGATGAACTTAATGAAATAGATTTGCAAGATAAAGTAGAACTTTCAAGAAATACTCGTTTTTGGGTATTTCTTTGTATAGTTGACATGGAGTCCGAGCTACCTTACCCAAGATTACTTTGATTAAAGCTTTTGCTATTATGGCCAAGTGACTTTAAATTATCATTTTTATACTTATGATTTTGCTTGTAGTTTAGCGGCACTAGAATTAGGAAAAGAAAAAATATGGTAACGCATGTACTTTACTTATATGATTGAAATTATGTTAAGTATATCGAAGCGGGGATTGTTAATTAATCATTGTATGATTTAGTATAGGAATGATTTGTCTGCAAATTCTATGATCGCTTATAAAATATCTAATATTATGCCATGACTACTTAAATAAAATGATTCATGCATGACACGTAGTGAGTCACATTGCATTCATTACAATATCCTTGGTGGTACAAGGCATAGTAGTGAGGCTTGTAGAACCTAAAAATCTACTCTATGGCTTTGATTGCCTGTAATAAAAGATGGGTGGCACCTGAAATAACTACAATTTAGTGGCTAGTAAGAGCTCATATAAAAACTACAAAAACATTATTTGCGAACTATGGCCTTTGTCTGGAACACCTAACCACCGAATGGAGGGGTAAATTCATTCAAACATATGATTCCCAAAAAATCATATGTTGTTTGCTCGTGTTTGATTGCATCTCATATGCTTGTTAAATAACTTGTTTGAATATTGTTTGTTTGAGTACTTTATTTGTGGAATTAATTCTCACTAAGCAAGAAGCATACCCCCTTATAGATATCTTTTGCAACACCACTATTTATGGTTGATGACCCGAGGTTCTTTCTCTCAGGTTTTACGTTTTAGCTTAAGGAGTTTTTGGAAAAAGTCAAAGACTAGATGTAGATTTAGACTTCTAAGTAAATCTCCAATGTATTTAAATTAAATAGACTTTGATAGACTTTATATTTGATAAGGGAATGCCCCTTTGATATGCTGCAAGACCTTTATATATTTCCATATTTAAGATGCTACATTATGATTTTCATTCTTAAATTGCTATATGAATGTCTTCTTAAAAAACTTGTTTTAAAGTTGGTCCTCTATGATCATAAATATATGTCTTACACCCGATATTGAAGCTTATGAAATGACTAAGGTTGTCATACTTAAGCTTTAATATTGAGTGTGATGGACTATCGCGTTTATGATATCTTTTGGGGTGTGACACCCCTCAAATATAGATCGTGGAACTTTAATCACAAAGGCGTCTTTTAGAATAGTGGCTTGGAATTTGTCGAACTCCAAGGTTAAGCATGCTTTGTGTAGAGCAATCTCATGATAGGTGACTCCCTGGGAAGTATTGGCATAAAAATGACAAAACCGTGCAGCATGTGATCAAAGCGAACAATACTTCGGTGGACAAAGTTCCGGGGCATTACATCTTGGATGCTAGCTCATATGGTTACTTTTTGTGAGTTAGATTGAGCACTCAAAGTTTATTTAAAGTTAGGGCTCGATCTAATTTGTGGCTTTTTTCTAAGAAGCTCTTGAATTCTTGTCCAAATTCAACCGTAGGTATCATCAAGTTCATTGAGGGCTCAAATGTAGGTTGCGTTCTAAGCTGTGCTTTTCTAAATAAAGGTGTGATTTTTATCCTGCTTCAGTCACGGGTTGAATATAGGGTTTATCACCTCAATGCAAATTAGTGCAGATTGAGGGTCATGTCAAGGGCTCGATTTTAAGGCGTGGTAGTCATTTTGCTTTCTTTTGTTTTGTTGTTTTGCCTTTGATGAGTCTTGTGTAGGCTTCAACTAAGTTTTGTTTTGCACAATTGTTGTTAGTTTGCTCTAATTTGGTTAAAATCACTTCATTTCTTTCTTTCTTTTTTTTTCGTTGTCTTAGGAGCTGAAAAAAAGAATGACAACATAAAAGCACAGGATTCATAGGTATTTAACTAAAATGGATGAATTAAAACCTAAATTCCTATGAATAGAATAAGATAAAATAGATTTATTAGAAATCTTTTCTGATGTGGAAAATCAGACAAAACTGTAACCACAAAGCATACCAAGAGTAACCCTTGACTCTAATGCCTAATAGACTAAAGAAATCCTTTTTGATGTAGAAGATTAGATAACACCGTGACCATAGAGCATTCTAAGAATAACCTTGACTCTGATACCAATTGTTGTAGAAATAAGGTATATATTTCAACCACAAATACACTATAATTTTATAAATGTATATGGAGTGAATTATTGTACTAAAAAATCACATTGAGTCAACTCCAAAAAGATTGGAGGGGTCACAAATGGTCTCACTTAAAATCTAGTCTCCTTAGATAGAATTTTCCTTTAAATGATATTTAATAGCATAACATATCACTACAACTATACTCTATAATAGCTATTGAAATAACAATAAAATAGAGAATACAAAAAATTAACGAGGTTTGGCTAATCATGCCTACGTCCCTGGATACCACCAAAGCTTTATTTCACTCAAAAGAACTATAAAATGAAATATTACAAAAGAAGAAGAAATAAGAGAATTTCTTTAGAATGGGCTAAGCTACAAATTGTTTGGGATAATCAACTACGAAGGGAAGAGGATTTCTTTTATAGCTTTAGGAATGTCAATCATCTTCTAAACCTTTCGACGTGGGATAAGTTCTATAAATACTTCCCACTTTTCCATCATTTACTTTTATCTTTTCCATGTGGAACAGATCCTTTAAATACATCCCACTTTATATTTTCCATGTGGGATGAGCCATACTTCAACATTTGATACAGGCCCAAAAGAAGATTGAGTCCCCTTTATTCATAAGAACAAGTTTTTACTTCACCTAAAGCACATGGAATTTGATACCCAAATACCTTTCATAATCTTTACAAAGGGTTCATAAATTACATTAGGCTTAAATCAACAAAATTGACACCTAATTCATTGAGATTAATGGTTTCTTTTAATGTTATGTGAGAGCTTGATCTAACATGCAACCTTATAGCTCTGATGATGTTATTTTCAAGTGCAGGTTAGGACAAATAGTTAGTTTTATCTATTACCCAGGTTTGGTAGGAAATTGTTCAATGGTTTAGGCTATTTTGTCAAGTTATGGAAGAACGAGTTTGAAGTCATCACATGCATGGAAGAGCTTGATTTTTAGACTAGATGGGTAGTAGTCATTCATCTTTATAGGATGAAAATGTTGGCACCAAGTGACCAAAAGATTGAAATATCCTAAAATAATTACGTTAAACTAATTCATATATATACGTGTGTGTGCGTGCGTGCGCGCGCGCGTGTGTGTGTTGTGTGTGTGTTATTGGTGTAAGAGATTAATTGTGATAGTTTAGTTAATAGAATTTCATATGTTGGCGTGATTAGGCATTGGAGCATAATCAAATTTGTTCGTCTCATATAGTAATTTTATATTTAGTTGCAACATCCTTAACCATAATTTAATTAAGTTTTGAGCTAGACTTGTTTTCTTAGTTTATAAAGAAGCTCATTTTCATTACACATGAAACCCAAGCCTATGAGCCTAAAGTCCTCTAATCTGCATCTTATCATGGACAAAACTAAACTTTATAACATTAGCCAATTTGCCACAAAATTCAAAGACACTTTACTAAAAATTAGAGAATAATTATCTTGCTTAAACTTTGCAAAATTTACTCCACAAACAAGCCCTAATCGAGTCCCCTAGAACAAACAGAGAAGACAATTTTCTCCTCAACTTTCTTATAAATAATTCATATAAAACCTCTTCAAGATTTCCTCTACAAGTTAAGGTCATCTAAGATAAAGTTTGCATGCTTTTTTAATCACGCACTCACGTGTTTCTTTCATGAAAATAAACTTCTACTTTAATGATTTCTTAGTGAGTTGAAGATAGTATTGATGAACTAGTTGATCTTCAAGATTAGATGAATTTTTGAAGCTTATAATAGATGAGTTATTAAGTTGTTTTAGTTGTTTGATAGATAACCAAAGTTGCATGGCTAATGTATTGCCCTAGTATTGAAAGTAAGATTTAAGTTGTTGTGATATAAATTTTGAGTTTATGCAGGTATAGTATTATTTAGTATGTGCAGTGAGTGTATGTAAGTTAGTTGGATTAAAATTTGATGTTGAAGTGTAGGGTTTTAGTATGCTTTGTTTTTTCGAAGTAGAACATGAAAGCAACATGAAGTGATTAATCTTGTTGTTCATCTTACTGACATTAGAAAATCAAGCTACTCAAGAAGAAGCACAAGGCATATACGACGGCCCAATTCCATCGTGCTTCTCACTGTGTATTTATTGAATGAAATTCTATTACAACACAGTTAGAACATGGTCACTCATATCTTACTGTGTTTCTCTTTGATTCTTAAGGAATTGTTTGTCAACGATGTACAGCTAGACCACGATTACTTCTATCGTACCATGCTTCTCTCTGACCTTCGAAGTGTTTGGCACATCAATGAAACACATGACAAACACGACTTATTTTATTGCATCGTGTTTTCTCACTGGTTTCTAACCTAAGGAAAAGCATGACTGGAATACGGCTTGACCTATTACGTCATGATTCTCTTTTAGTTCTAAACCATGAGCAGAACACGATGGAAGCACGACGGTTATATCTGGTCGTGTTTCTCATATGAAGAAACACTAGGGAAACACGGCTAATGTATGTCCTTATGTTCCTTAAAAATAAAATAAAATAAACAAATAAATAAAGATTGAGTTATATAGATATATGTATATATGTACTAAGCTATATTTTAACATGAGTTTTATTTGAGATCATTGTTTGAAAGGAGACTTAGTATTTAATTATGATTCGATATTAAATCCCATATGAAATGGTTTCATTTTCTAATAGATTCCTCTATTCAGTTGAGTTTATTTATTGGTCCATCACCAGATATATCAGTTCCTTTAGGTATACAATAACTTGATTGTTGGTTGATAGGATAGCCATCTCTAAGCAACTATAAACAAAGATGGCCCTACAAGTGTTATGAATTGTATGTGCTTGTACCGTTTAATTTGGTCCAAGGAATAGTAACCTTGTTTGGCAATGCCAATGTAACCCTCGGAATTCCACTCACCAAGGTATTGTCTGCTTTGGCCACACGTCGCACGATTTTGTTCTTTTTAGTGCCAGCACTTCCCAGGGGGTCACCCATTCTGAAATTGCTCTACTCAGAGCACGCTTGACTTTGGAGTTTCAGCAAATTCCAAGCCATTACACCAAAAGACGTTTCTGTAATTAGAGTTCCACTATCTATATTTGAGGAGTATCATATACTTCCCCACTTATAGAACTGATATCCTCATCAGTTTCATTACATAGGTTTAAAACCACACTAGGCTGTGAGGACACACTCCTCCACTTCCCGCGGGTGAATTGCTCTGACACCACCCGTAATGCCCCGAAACTCTACTCACTAAAGTATTATTCTCTTTGGCTACACGCCGCATAGCTTTGTCCTTTTTGGTGTCAGCACTTCCCAGAGGGTCACCCATCATGGGATTGTGCTACCTATATCATGTTTAACTTTGGAGTTCCAACAAACTCCAAGCTATTACATCGAAAGGTACTTCTGTGATTAGAGTTTCACTATCTATATTTGAGGGGTATCACAACCAACATAGTAGTTAGTCGCTTTAGGCCACCCCCTTATCATGATACAATGACAATCTATAAGTGGCTCAATGGGTAGTCGATAGGGATAATCGTATTGGCATAACATTTGCTTATTTTTAAAAAAAGTAATATGATTTAGTTCATGTTTATAAGACCGGTTAAACTAAGTGATATTATGGATCAAATTAAATAAAAACGAGAAAGGCTGATTAACCTTCCGAGTAGTTGCTGTTACTCAAGACTTCCTAGTTTCCCATTGGCTTGTTATTAGAGTTTAAATACTTCAGTATTGATTGTTATACTTAATCATTGAATTATAACTTAATGGTTGATGCATTGCATTAAGCTAAGTATATGTGTCACTTTGCATATGTTTGTGTTACTGTGTATTGAGCCTCTGACTCACATTTTCATTTACAGGTGTTGATAAAGATGAGTTCTATGATCATATGGGTTATGGGACGGTTTTGAAGAGTTTCTAGACAAATGAGACGATTAAGAACCATGGCCTTGAGATATTAAAAGTTTTGTAATTGACTTAATGATACCTTTTTAACATGATTTATTATTATTTTTTTTTTTGTGAAAGGCTTACCTATAAGCGTATGGTTTGTAATGTAAAGTATTACGTTTACTTTTATGTTGTAATACAATAAAGACTTTGTAATCCTTTAAAGTATCGACATGGGAGGTATTGATGATGTACCTTTTATAATCAAGTGATCTACTCTTAATGAGGAGCTTTTGTAAATGTTTTTAAGGTAGGTTTTAAGCAAATAATCATCACGAACATTTACTTTTTAGATAATCTATCGTGTAATTCTCCAGTATTACATGTGGCCAGGGCTAGATATGCTTGGATTTTAGATGTGGTGACAATATGTGGAGCATTAGTAAAAATTTATTAACATGTAATCTCTTTTACATTTGTAAAAAAAAAAAAAAAGATTGTATTAATGAAGTATTAAAACTTGTCATAAAAAGTGGGTATTGGATTGACCATTTCAAAATTTAGATACTAAATTAAGTTTTCGTGTAAAGTTCAATACCAAATTCGATGTTACCTTTTAGCTTATACAGGGTGACTAAGGCTTCAAAGGGTGTAATCACCATAGTCTGTTGATTTCAATCAATTTGACCGCAAATCCGTGATAAAATGTGCATAAAAGTAGGAATGAAATTTGCATCTTATGACTTCTTCTGCGAGCTATCCTCTGACAACTAAGTTGTTTTTTGAAGAGGAAAAAAAAACATCTTTTCGATGTTAAGCTTAGCAAAATAAAAACTACGCTGCATTATAGAGTTAGGGAGCTAAAACTTACGGCCTCTAAATTTGCCTTAATCGTTATCAAATTAAGTCATTAGCTTGTGCCACATCATGTACTGATATTTAAATGCATTTGAGGTTTAACTTAGCCTAAATAGGCTTTACCTTCTGAATTCAATTTGCGCGAAAAATGGAACCAAATTTGATCAGTTCTCGAAAAAATACTTTGGCACAATATTTGATAAATAAATCTAAGATGCATATGTAAAAATATTTTCAAATTTGAATTTACTCAACAAAATGTGTTTAGATTTCTTGTATAAAGGGATCTGTAACGTCATAAACCAAGAGCATTAATAGTCAATCACGTATCCTCACTACAGAGAAACATGCTAAGGTTATGATTCGACTAAACAATAGTTATAACACAAGACAACTTCAATGTCTCATATATAAGGATACTTTAAAATATTTATGTCACAATAAAACTACTAAACAACTCGATTGGCTTAAACCAAACGCCAACTTACAATTTATCGTAAAAAATCATAAATCATAACAACTAATATCCAAACTTCAATAGTCACGATAACAAATAAAACTTCATAAAGATCTTCAAATCTATCTATCATAACTTCTTCTTTACTAAAAATCAATTGGGGAATCTTCTTCACTATCATCGTTCTCATAATCTACATATATATATCATATCTAGATAGATCGAACACTACAAAATCATCACCTATTCCTAAAAAATAAAAGAGTAAGTGCAAAGGCGTAGTGCACAAACCATAAACACATGCGCATGAACAAACATTATACAATTCCGCACATAATATTGTAACATATGTAACAATCACAGATTATTATCTTTAATTAACTCGGCAATCAACACGGTTTAGAACCATTTGCAACTAGTTCTAAACTCACAGTAACTCATGACTCTGTGAAAAAAAAAATATGTATAAAATACTTATATACATATATTAGTGTTGGGTACTCCCTACATACTTAGTTACCATACTCGTACCACTCATAAATTACCTGAATCATCTCTATGCATAATTCCACTTGAGACAATGTCACACGTAGATCATTAGGGTATCGTCTTAGTAATACGATACTCCTAGTCTACTAGACCTAGTAAAACATAACCAACAAACCAATTTAAAGCCTTATAGCATTAAGTTCAGTTATAATTTCTAAGCCTACAATCATAAACAACCTCTAGGGATTTGATTCCCTTCAATAACAGTAAGAAGACTCTAAGAAGGATATTGTGATTTGTGATGCCGATAGATGATGGACCCTTACTTGGCTTAATTAAGCCCTTTTTCAAGAGATCGCTTATTTATTCTCTATTTAACCTTCTTAAATCTTTGGGCATCCAAACTCTTGTCTTAGTGGGGATTTTTTTTCATCAAAACCCTCGCAATAAGGTAGCTAAAGTGCTTCCCATGTGTGATGTTCCAAAAAAGTCAAAGGGTTTAACACTTTTAGATCACAAAAAGATTGAAAATGATCATACTTACTTATTACTTGATTCTTATTCCTCCTTAAAGCAAGCTATTGATTTAAGAGAGGTTTTAGGGTTTCCAAAAGCTTATGATAGATTATGAAAAAAAAAGGGCCTATTTATAATAAATGGAAAACCCTAAAACAAGAAACAAAACATATATTATAGGCTAGTAAAGAAGGCTGGTGATGTAGGAATATAAGCTGGCAGCCTATAACATACACTGGTGGCTTAAACGCAAAAGATGAAACTAGGCAAAGAAGGTAGGCTCCTACTCTAGTGATATAGGATCCAAGGCCAGCGGTGTAAATACCAAGGTTGGCGGCATTGTGCTGTGCCTTTTTGTCCTTCTTGAATGACTTTCACTTGTTTAATCATGTGTCTACCATATAATAACAAATTATTATTCATTTTAGAGTGAATCATAAAGCTCTTTTATTTTTCAACATGCGACAGTTTTATCATTCACTATAATTTATTTATTTTTATATTACAGGATCAATTTAAAACCAAATGAAGTATCGATCAAAATTATATTTCACTCAATTTTTTTTCATTTTATGGTTTTGATAAGGTAAATGTCACGTTTTAGATCTAAACTCTGCCTATACATGTCTTAAATTTAAAATTTTCAATTTAAAAACTATAAAATTTTTTAGGTTATCTATAGTGTTTAGATGAGGTAAAATTGCTAAAACAAGCAAAGTTTAAATATTTTAGGTTATTAATTGTAAAAGTAGATAAATTGCAGTTTTGACAATAGTAAGCTTGGTGAGCCTAAGAAATTAATTTTTAACAAATGGAGTGCTTTTGATCACGGAATTCAAAAACCGCTAAATTGTATTCTCGTATTTTTACTCTAAAAATCATTTTTAGCCACACAATTTTAATTTTCTACTCAAAAGAGCGCGTTCCATTCTTAGGAAAGACCATTATTTTATTTTTGGAGGTTCTTTTTTTTTTTTTATTTTAACTCCCTTTATATGATTTTCTTATTTATTGGATTTTTACTTTTGTGTTTTCTTTTTGATGGTATTTAGATTTTATGGATTTTGCATGTATGTACATACACATAAATTTACTAGAAAACGTACACCCACAAAGCATATATAAAATGAAAGTTTGATATGATAATATTTAGAAAATATTTTAATTATTAAATAAATCTATACAAATGATTTAAGAAGAAAAGAATGAGCATAAACAATCTTAAAAAATATGGAAAAACAAGTAAATAACAAATGTATTAAATATTAAAACTATATAAACATTCAACTATATGACAATGAGCTTGTAACCTAATACCATCACCCTTAGTATTTCATGTGAGATGTATGAGTTTCAATTCTTCCTTATCTTTATGATGGAAAAAAAAGAATCAACAAAATTAAGGAGAAAGCGATAAATATCTTATATTTATCTAAAAATTTACCATATCAATTCAAAATGTGAAGAAAGATGTATTAAGTAGTTAGGAGGTGAAATAATAACTAATTTATTTGTATAGGCACTATATGGTTATGATGAAATAACAATAAAGATTAGGGAGTTTTTGCTTATTTAAGAAGTATTTTATTATTAGAATATAAAAAATTTATATGATCTTTTTAATCAACCGTTTAATCAATGATCTAACTATTAAAATAAATATAATGATTGATATTAACAATTATGTGACTTAATTAGATATAAATATAACCTATCCAATGGTTTATAGGATTAGTCCTATAAGTTGCGGGAGTACTTATTTAATATATATACAATATGATGATATGCGTTTTTATTTTTGTAACATTTAAGACTTTTTAATTTAAAAAAAAAATTGCCTTCATTCTACTTTTAAAACCTTAACCAGCTGGCCGGTCATTAAAGAGGAGAGAAAGGCTCGTACACATTTTGATTTGACTGTATTCTTCATTGACTTTTGTGATCTAAAATAACAATCTTAAGGTTTAATCTCCTCAACGTCCAACAAAATCATCCAGCTAATCATCTAATTATTAAACTAAATATAATAATTAAAATATTAATTATTTTAGTGATTCAATTATAATTGAATATATTGTGAGCCGTTGGATAGTGATAGACAATCCCATCAAAATTAACGATAAAACTATAAAATTTCCCGAAAACATATATTGATATTTAATCTGACATGAATTTCCCCACCAAACATAAATATATGTTTTCGAGAAATTATAGAATTTCAATTTCTCTACAGGTGTGGGTGTCTCGTTTTCTTTTTCTTTAAGATTAGATAATCATGATTTGTAGAGAAAAGCCTTAATTTCTAATCTTCTTCATGTAAATGTTTTCTAGGTTCCTCTTAAGGTTCTAAAATACATATTTATGGATAATCTTAATCCTATCAATCTTATAAATGATCAACTAAATTTAAAAGTCAATTAAAAATTTTTCTCCCTCCTATTCCTTTCCTTATGCCTCTGTCCAAATTAAAAAAATATTAAGAATTTTTTTCTTTATTTTGTTTCCATAATCATAACTGGAAGGCTTCTCTTAGATTTTTTATTGCTTTTTATTTTCTTTTCTATGGCTTAACATTGTAGAAAAAAATGAAAAGGACATTGATTTTTCGTTCTTTTTGTAAACGTGGCTAGTATTCTAACATTAAACTATGATATGCGTGTAGACCTTATTAAAGGCATAGTCTAATGACTTTTGAAGAAGTCCTACTATTATTAAGTTTAAAATATGAAAAGAATATTATACAAAATTCTATAGCGACTTAATGTTTCATGCTAGGAAGATCAAACTTAAATTGGAAGGGAGTACACAAAAGAAGCTCCTTAGATACATAAAAGTTGATGCAGTGAAAAATTTAGGGTTTTATAAAGATCCGTTGATTTTGAGAATGTTTGGATTGCGATTCTTTATTACATGTTGATTTCGTGAATTTCGAGATAATTAGCATAAAAAAAAAAAACAAAGAAGTAGTTCAAAATTTAGGAAAAGTATAGAGCAAGATGGCTCAAAAAATGTATGATTGAAAAAAAAAAATCATTGTTCTCATCATGCTAGAGCGTACATATATATGCAAGCTATGCAAATTGGAAAGCTGCCAAAAATTAGAACACAAAAAATTTGTTAAAAATAGAAATGCCTTAAAACTTAAAGACAAAAAGCAAATGATAGGACCATTATAACACCATAGATGGAATATCAAACATAAATATCCATAACAAGTTGTAACAAATTTAAAACCTGCCCAAAGTAGGAAAACTATCATTTTGAGGACCTAAATGATGGAATTCGCCTTAAAAGTAGTGTAACTCGTCGCTGAAGGTGGTAGCTTCTTTTGGTTACTAGAAATCACAAAACTGTAACTGATTTGTCTCTATTTCATTTTGCTAGGTACCCATTCGCTATCATTTCCACTTCATAAGCTTCTTATATATGTAAAAGTCCAGTTATCCAAGGAGTTCTACAACACTAATTGCTGCACAAATACATATAGAAAGAAAAATGTCAAGAAGAGCTACAATCGAGTATAACATATGTTACTTGGATTCCCTAAGATGATGCTTGCTTTTACGAGATAAAAGGCCATTTGATGGAAGAAAAAGAAGTATTTGAACAAAGGCGTGACCTCCTTAATCTCTCTCTTCCTTCGCATGAAAGGAAAAGAAGAAAAAGATTATTGGTGGAGCTTTTGTTGAAGACTAAAGAAGATGAAGGAGAGATAAAGTGAAGGAAGGTGGTGGTGTGAAAGAAAGAAAGGGGGTTAGCTTCTTTTGTTAATTGCAAACTAGCTCATTTCGCATTGTAAATGTAATGACCCCTTGGTCATTGCACACAGAGGTGCACTTTTTTCTTAAAGCATCCTTCATAAGTACAAATCAAGTCTCTCAACGTGCAATTCCATTGAAGGATTTTGACATGTCAATTGGCATGCTTAAGTGATTATAGGGATTTGGTGGCTAGTGTACAAATGAGAGTGGCGAGGATGTTGTGTGATTTGTGGCTTGGTAATGAAAAAGACATGTTTAGGGTCGTTTGATTAAACTAGGATAAGTGATTTATGTTTTGACTTGATTAGGTTAATGCAATGAGGTTTTTCAATAGCCTATATTTTGATGTATTATATAAGAAATGAAAGAGTTCATGTGTATTTAGAAATTTTAACCATCTCATTTATTTCATTAGGTGACGTTAGACACTGTACTCAGGTGTGAACTTGTATTATTTTTTTATTGTAAATTTATTAAAAGGGCAAGTGTTTTATACTTATTTTATTCACTTTGTATTGATTTTAATTTAGATTTGAGTATTATCGGGGTCGTGGAATTCTAAGGGTTAAATTTAGAAAATCTAATTTTCAAATTATTCTCTTAGGGTTACTAAGAACTATTTTCAATGTTGAGGTTTAATTGATTAGAATTTTAGCAATACTTACTATATATACTTTCTAAAATACTTGAACTATCTCAAAATTTCAAAGGGTTTATAGATAGAGCCAATATGATCATAGTGTAATGAAATTACATAGCTTATGTTGTGTATTATATATATTTCAAAAGGAACAAGTCCCACATTCCTTAGATTTTACTCATTGTCCTTGTTTATAAACCTCCTTCTCTTAGTGGGCTTGTAAAGAGTTGGTGGAAAGGCATGGGCTCGCGCGCACAAAGCCTAGACCAAGCTAGTGTAAATTCTGATTTGCGCCCCCCCCCCCCACCCCCCCCCCCCCCCCCCCCCCCCCCCCCTTTGTGCGTGTAGTCATATGTCTTTGCTGGTTCAAAGAAATATTTTATTTTCGTGTATATTATTATTTTTAAATAAAATTAATAATAATAATTAATTAAATCTTATCCGGATACGGGTTTTTTGAGCGTTTCAAATTTTAATTACCAATCGTTGTGTTTTTTTCGGGTACTGTTAAACCAATCGTTGTATTTTTTTGAACGGTTGTATCTTTTGATTTTGAAAAGACATTTCTTCGACATACCCTTGCAAATACAACTTCGTTTTATATATATTTATCTGTTTTAATATTATATACTTTACTTTTTCTTTCCTGCCTTGTTCCTCGCTGGGTTATTACTTCTTTCCTGCTATTCCCGTGTCCTAGATTTTCTAGAGGACTTGTTTAATCCTAGGGGATACGCTATTCTTGAGTATTATTGGCGAAATATCCTTAAGGACAGTGCCTAGCACGCCTCAAGTTTTTCCTTCTCATTTTCGGGTTTTACCAACAATCTTAAGGATATTTCCTTATGGCCTCTGATCCTACCCCTCCGCCTACCGCCGTCGCTACTGCATCTGTTCATGAAACTGCTTCAAATGGCCCTGTCCCTGTGTTGCCCACTGTTCCATTTGCCAAGCCATTTCCAGATATATCAAAGATCGAAATTTTCGATGGAGATAACTTTACAAGATGCCAAGAATGTATATTCTCTATTTTGGATATGCACGGTGTTGCGTATGCCCTTACAGATACTAAACCAGTTGACACCACATCCAAACAAATGGAACTATGGGTTCATGCGAACAAGGTATGCCACCACACTATTATTAGTACCTTATCTAATGAGTTGTTCGATGTCTACTGTTCTTACAAGGATGCAAAAGATATTTGGGAATCTATGATTGCCAATACACGGCTGAAGATGCAGGAAAACAGAAGTTTTTATTGGAAAGTATTATAGGTGGGAGATGGTTGAGGACAAAGATATCAAAATGCAGATCAATGAGTACCATAAGTTGATAGAGGACCTCAAATCAGAAGCATTAATTTGCAGGAAGAGTTCGTTG
>JAMXBD010005301.1:0-18197 GCA_024138025.1 Combretum micranthum
GACAATTGTTATTGAAATCAAATGTCATATCTAATTTAAATCCCTTAATCATATCTAGATTATATAAACATATCTATATATATAGAAAACAAATCTTTTTTATTTCTTTTCGTGATGTGGAAGACAATTGTTATTGAAATCAATGTCATATCTAATTTAAATCCCTTAATCATATCTAGATTATATAACATTCTATTTTATATAGAAACAAATCTTTTTTATTTCTTTTCGTGATGTGGAAGACAATTGTTATTGAAATCAAATGTCATATCTAATTTAAATCCCTTAATCATATCTAGATTATATAACATATCTACATTATATAGAAACAGATCTTTTTTATTTATTTTCGTGATGTGAAAGACAGTTGTTATTGAAATCAAATATCATATCTAATTTAAATCCCTTAATCATATCTAGATTATGTAACAAATCCATATTATATAGAAACAAATCTTTTTTATTTCTTTTCGTGTTGTGGAAGGCAATTGTTAATGAAATCAAACATCACATCTAATTTGAATCCCTTAATCATATCTAGATTATATAACATATCTATATTATGTAGAAACAAATCTTTTTTTATTTATTTTCGTGATGTGGAAGACAATTGTTATTGAAATCAAATATCATATCTAATTTAAATCCCTTAATCATATCTAGATTATATAACAAATCTGTATTATATAGAAACAAATCTTTTTTTATTTATTTTCGTGCTATGGAAGACAATTGTTATCGAAATCAAATATCGTATCTAATTTAAATCCATTAATCATATCTAGATTATATAACAAATCTATATTATATAGAAACAAATCTTTTTTATTTATTTTCGTGATGTGGAAGACAATTGTTATTGAAATCAAATATCATATCTAATTTAAATCCCTTAATCATATCTAAATTATATAACAAATCTATATTATGTGGAAACAGATCTTTTTTTATTTTTTTTCGTGATGTGGAAGATAATTGTTATTGAAATCAAATATCATATCTAATTTAAATCCCTTAATCATATCTAGATTATCTAACAAATCTATATTATATAGAAATTGATCTTTTTTTATTTGATTTCGTGATGTGGAAGACAATTGTTATTGAAATCAAATATCATATCTAATTTAAATCCCTTAATCATATCTAGATTATATAACATACCCATATTATATAGAAACAAATCTTTTTTTATTTATTTTCGTGATGTGGAAGACAATTGTTATTGAAATCGAATATCATATCTAATTTAAAACCCTTAATCATACCAAATATCATATCTAATTTAAATCCCTTAATCATATCTAGATTATATAACATATCTATATTATATAGAAACAAATCTTTTTTTATTTATTTTCGTGATGTGGAAGACAATTGTTATCGAAATCAAATATCATATCTAATTTAAATCCCTTAATCATATCTAGATTATATAACAAATCTATATTACATAGAAAAAAATATTTTTTATTTATTTTGGGGATGTGGAAGACAATTGTTATCGAAATCAAATATCATATCTACTTTAAATCCCTTAATCATATCTAGATTATATAACAAATCAATATTATATAGAAATAAATCATTTTTATTTATTTTCGTGATGTAGAAGACAATTGTTAACGAAATCAAATATCATATCTAATTTAAATCCCTTAATCATATCTAGATTATATAACAAATCTATATTATATAGAAACAGATCTTTTTTATTTCTTTTCGTGATGTGGAAGACAATTGTTATTGAAATCAAATATCATATCTAATTTAAATCCCTAAATCGTATCTAGATTATATAACATATCTATATTATATAGAAACAGATCTTTTTTATTTATTTTCGTGATGTGAAAGACAGTTGTTATTGAAATCAAATATCATATCTAATTTAAATCCCTTAATCATATCTAGATTATATAACAATTCCATATTATATAGAAACAAATCTTTTTTATTTCTTTTCGTGATGTGGAAGGCAATTGTTAATGAAATCAAATATCATATCTAATTTTAATCCCTTAATCATATCGAGATTATATAACAAACCTAAAAAATATACCAATATCGTTTCTATGTATAGCCGTATCTGATTCATATTCCAATATACCAATATCGTTTCTATGTATAGCCGTATCTGATTCATATTCCAATATACATAAAGGCCAAACCCATATGTACTACCTTAATGACCAAAAACCAAACACAGGAGCATCATCATCAGTCACCACACTCATACTAATATTCAATAGCAAAATTCTGTGCATTATTTGACGATCATGGATACACAACACGTCTATGAACCAGCAGCATGGCCAATAAGGTCTAGACCGAGAAGTGCCACTGAAGACAGTGTCAAGAATGATGCCCTAGAATTCGAGTTAAGGTTTTTTACCCAAGATTCTACAAGAGTTATTTTATCATCAAGAAATAGGTGATTCTCCACGCATGTATACAATTGCTTCTAATTTTCCTCTTTTCAGGAAAATCCTAAAATTCCCCCAACATCTCCTCCTTGGAGACATCGATGTCCTCCTAAGTAACATGTCGCCTACATTGACGAGTTTGAATATTCCTATTGAAGATCAACGCCGGGTTGTCATCGAGATACAGGATACGGCTATGAATATGGTAGAAACTTTAGAGAATCTAGTAATACTCGAGTATTGCGTATGGCAGTGTCGATAAATGCCGTGACTTACTATCACTATATGGAAAGACCATCACCTGCCCCGCAGTCTTTTGGTGAAAGCGCAGTTGGCGCTGTTGTGCTACTACATCTTCAGTGGACGCATTGGAGAGGATGACCATAAAAGAGAGTGATTCATGGATTATGACTGTGTGATTTGTATGGAAAAATTTATTGAGGGAGTGAAAGCAGTAAAGATACCATGCTCACATATATCCATGAAAGTTGCATCAAGGAATGGCTAGAGAAGAGGAGTCACTTATGTCCATTGTGTCGATTTGCAATGCCATGTGCTCATTCAAGTGAGTTTAATCATGTAATTAACAGACTTATCGGTTAGTTTTTGGTAGTTTAGATTATCTTTTATTATTTGATTTCCAAAAATATGTGATGAGAATATATCTTTTTTTATATTTAGATATTTACATATTTTCTTTTGATTGTGGGTGTGAAAAAATCATCATTGAGAATGAATGTGTGTATGAATGATGATGTCTCATTCTGACGTTCTATTTTTTTTCAATTATTATATAATTTTTTTTCTCAAATTCTTTCCCTACAAACATGAAACTAGGTGCCAGACCATGTTTTCGTGTTGTGCTAATTTTGCATATTAAAGACAATTTGTTTTATAAAAAAATCGCGTTTTCAATGCCAATCATTCACGCTTCATGGTAAAGCACAGTCATGAAAAACTAAAAATATTATCAGGTGTTTCAGAGCACCATTAATTAACAACAAACATCTTCTATCTATTTATATATTATTATTCCTATAGTAGCTTGGTATTAAGATAACAAAAAGTTAACTCAAAAGTAATAAGATAATATCTATACTAAGAATAAACTATATATGATATTTAGTATTATACAATAAGAGAAAAATGGTTAAAATACTCTTTCTTTCATATCAAATAATTTAATATATATATATATATATATATAGTTATAGATAAAGAAATACAACAGAACAATGAGACACAGCAAGTAATTTTTTTTTTTTTTCAATTTTTTAATGAACTCAGCTCATTCTAAGCAAAAGTCTAAAAGAAATGGGACTGCTCCTTGTATGATTTTCCCTTTTTTCAAATCCTATAGCTTATCGCCAATGGTATTATAATTTAGTAGTATCTCCTGTTTTTGAAGTAAGAGATCACAGATTCAAATCTTCTTTTCTTATTATAATGGTAAAAAAAAAAAAAAAAATCTTATGATCTATCCCAAGTTCCAAAAGTTTCAAAAAAACTAGATTCTAGAATTTGTTAAAAGACTGAATATATAAATAATAATAATATACCCTATTAATTAGCGAGACTAATTGCAGCTTTAAATATAGAAATATGTTATTTTGTTATTTATTTTTATTTCTGTTTTTCCTTTTCCACAAGTGAGTGGCACATGTATCCTTTGTATATATTTAGGAAATTTGTTGTCATTGTAACTGAATCACTTTACATAGAAACTATTTTTGTTTTTCATCTTAATCATCTGCTCTTCATTCATTGTTTCCTTCTTTTTTCTTCGTGGTTGATCAAAACAATACATGTAGATTCATCACTTACTTTCACATTAAATAGCCACAATAGAAAGAAGAAACCTAATTAAAATTTGAGTCATAATTGGAATTGACAAGTCATGTCTTAATCTAGTTTATTTCAAGTCTACGATCCCAACCATTGAATATAATTCAGAGTATATAAATGATCTTGTAATCTAGTGTTATTTTTTTTTATCCTTATCATTGAAGTACCGATTTTGACTTCCCACATTGTAATGATCTTAGTGGCCACATTCTTGTAGCCACTTGAATATATATATATATATATATAATTCAAAGTATGAGTTTAATCATTTGAATTTTTCCATTAATTTAGATATTCATACTTATATAATCATATTATAATTATATTGTGTACACAAATTGTCTCCTCTATAATATATGTACCATCGAAGTGGAGATTTCACGGTTGTATCTTTTCTGATTGTCCTAATAATCCTACTTTATATATCTTAGGGTTTCTTATTTGCTTGTGAACGTAACTTATTTCACTTCGAGTGATAGTTAGCTCTCCTTCTATAGATTTATAGATACATTCCAAGTCTGATCTATCATAATACTGCGAGAACATTGTTGTTTATGAATGATCCAAGCTTCCATTCGAGTCAAGTTAGAAGTAAGAAATAGGAAAGAAACTGAGAGGATTGTCTTTTGTTAATCTCTACCAAACTGCTACATTACCGTTTATTAGGGGTGTTCACGGAACTGTTAATTGGTCCGTGGTTTTATTTTTTGAACCTAACCATAATGATTGGTTTTTTAATATTCCGATCCTTAACCGGTTCATTATAAATGGTTAACCGTTTTATTCGGTTTTCAGTTTTTAACCATTTACCGTAATTGTTTCAATAAATCAAATTAATAATTCCAATAAACCTTATTTTTTAGCTTTTATCATAAATTTTTTCTTTAAATTATCATATATATTATAAGAGCTAAAAAATAAAGAAAATCAAATTAGGGAAAAGGGGGAAAAACAAATATTTGGATGTATTATTATCAATAAAACCAAACCAAATCAATTACCACATTTACTCCATCAAACATAGGATAATAGTGTTTTAATCAAAATCAAAGGAATATTAACATAGGTAAATTATATACATATGTAAATCATATGTATATATATATTTAAAAATTATTATATGTATATGTAAATCATATATATAATATATTTATAAATATTAAAACGGTTAATCTTTAACCATCATTTTTTTATGGTTACAAACAGAAACCGAAACCGAAAACAAAAAAAAATAAAAACCGTAATCCTAAACCGAATTCAACGGATCGGTTAACCATATTTTTCGGATTGGTTTTATGGTTTCATTTCGATTTTTCGATTTCCTCGGTTTTTTTGCACACCCCTACCGTTTATGTTAATACTTTAGGCAACTGTATTCATACCTATAATATGTTTGGAGACTCAACGAATATGGAGACTTATCAAATTGTCATAGTATTGTTTCCAAGATATTTTTTATGATTAATTGATGGGATCTTCAATAATATAATACCAAATTTGATATTTTTTGGGTTGCATTTTTAAAAGTCAAATCCGCAATCTTTAAGAATTTATAATTCTAATTTTGAGGAGGATTTCTATTATGTTATTAAGAAGGAGAAATTACGATTCCATTCTACTTTCATGAATGATTACTATTAAATTATATTTTTATCCTTTCATGTATTTGTTATTCATGTTTATTGTTGTTGATATATTTGAAAAATATCATGTCCATTCCATTATGTATCTAAATAAAGGAATGAATTTATCATTCTGCTACTCACTCTATTCTATTCCTCCTATTCTAATTTGTTCAATTCCAAATGATTTCTATATGTGCCAAAGGTGACATAAGTGGATTCTCCATCTTCAAGAATGACCATGCGGGCGGTTGCAACTAGGGTACTAAGAGGGTGTGCAGCAAGCAGTATCTAATATTATATGCACAACATGCGTATCAAAACACACACACACACACACACACACACACAAACATGAGTTCATTCGCCTATATAAGTTTAATCCTTCCATCTGATTTTAGTTTTGTTCTAATGTTTTTGAAATGATTCAAATTTAAATTCTATTTAATTTCCATGTATATGTTTATTTATCTTAATTATTGAACTAAATGAGCATGTTGATTTTGAGAGTTGTGTTTGGTAATAGTTTAAATGTGTTTAAGTTAATGTAATTTAAACATTTCATGTGTTATTTTGCATATGTAATAAAATTAATATCCTTGTTTTATATATATTAATGCGTGTATAGTATAGTTAATAATTATGTTTTTTTATATATTAATATGTTAAGTTAAGTTTAAACCTATAAAATAAACTTTGGATTTGCTTAAGATTAGTTGATAGAAATTTCCCTTAGTTAAGCCAATATTCATGCCTAAATAAACCCAAATGAGACTCAAATTAACTCAAATGCAACCTAAAGTCATATAAGCCTTAAAAGTCAAATTAAAGATAAGTTTAAGACCAAAATTTGTTTAATTAGACTCCCTTTTGGGCAGCCCTTTTTTTATCCGAATTTTCCTTTTTCTTTCTTTCCTTTTCTCTTCTTCTTTCACTCCAAATTCCAAGCTTAAACCAAAGACAACATCAAGCCTTGTGAATCAAAATTCTCTCTAAGACAAGGCATATTCATGTGAGTTGATATAAGTATAACTTTTGTTTTATTTTCATTTCTTATAGTAGTTATGTGAGATATTGGATAGAATGAGTTTAATGTTATCTAAATTGCTTGTTCATGCATTGAAATTAAGTTGGATTGTGTTTTGTTAGTGTGTGAGTTTGTTTATGTGTTGTGGTAGTAATATGGAATGTTGGGAAGGAAATAAAGATAGTTTGAGTAGTTAAAGTTGAGGATGAGTGGAAGTGGGATTTGAAATGATTAAATGTGTTGATTTAATGTTCTAAGTTGCTAGGATTGATTAGTATAGATAGGAGTAAGTATATGAAGCTAAAAATGAAATTGAAGAAGATTTAAAAGTATTATAGGTTAGAAAGTTGCAAAGTGAAAAACAGGGGAAACGAGTTCTGTCGAATAGGTCTGCTTTGAACGTACGCTGGCATCTGGAATTTCAACGCCGCCGGCGTAAATGCAGCGTTGGAAGCAAACAGAAGTAATTTTTTTAACGCCGCTTTGAACACCGCCGACTATTACAAGAAATTTTACCAGTGTTTGTTTTTTTAAAACATACGTTGGCAATTAGAGAGTCAAAGCCACTAGCGTATGGGGCGGTGTTGAAGTGGAACAGAACCAAGTATTTAAACGCCGAAGTGAAATGCCGCCGGCGTAAACTTCCCACGCTGCCGGCGTTCATTCAAATTTTGCAAGCGTTGAAAGGCAGCGTATCCCCTGAGTTTTTCAAATTCAAACTTCTTCAATCTTCAATCTTCAATCTTCAATCTTTACTTCATATATGATTCCCTATTGAATATATAAGCTAGATAAACATGTTTTATGCATGAATTTAATATTAAAACTTTATGCGAAGTTTAATGAATTTCCTTGTATAATTGATCTAGGATTGTGATATGTATATATATATATATATGTGGATGTGAAATCTATATTCAATTATTGATTATTTTGATATTCCTATTTCAGTTAAGGGTTCTTTGGTTAGTTCATCACCGAGTGACTATGGTGATATACTATCGGGTTCAGGTACGCAATAACTTGTTTGATGTTTGCTAGGACTAGGCATTCCTAATTTGACTTAATTTGATTTGGCTTAATATTTTGATGAATTGGATGTCTATTATGCTGTTTAATCTGGTCCAAGGAGCAGCAAACCTGTCATGTTGCAATGACATGTTAGTTAGGCGCTTAACCAAGTCATGATGCAATGACTTTACCATGATGCATTGGTATGCTATGATGCAATAGCAATTCTTTTTGGTTAAGTGGGTAGCCGATAGGGGGAATAGTATCCGAGTAACGTTTACTTAAACTTAGGGGGAAATACCATGGTTTAGTTCAAAGTTTATGGGAACTTGTGAACTAGGCTCATGTTATGGACTGAGTTTAAGTAAAGTTGGGCAACGACTTTTGAACCCTAAATGAAGCTATTATCTTCATGAAATAGATATAGGAGATATAAGTATTCGGACTGCTTATATCAACCCCCTGAGCAGCTGCTGTTACTCAGGATCCCTAAATTCCCAAAGCGTGATTCCGGGGTTTGAATACCCTCCTGTTGTTTTGTGAAAGAAAACTTAATAAGATAATCACTTGTCTATTGATGCATTTCACTTGATTTACATGGGCATGATAACTTGTTCTTGCATTGGTTATTGTGTACTGGGCCTTTGGCCCACTTTTGTTGCTTTGCAGGTACTGGAGACGAGTTTTATGATGATTTGGGTTACGGGTCAGACTTTGAGAAATTCATGGATGAGTGGGACGAATAGGACTCGAACACCCTAGACTTTTGGAGAAGTTTTGTTAAAGGAAAAGTTTTTGTATATAAGGCTTGATAGATAAGCTTAAGTTGTAAAGACTTAAGATCTCCTAGGATTCTTTTTACTTTAAGAAAACTTATAATTTTTGTAGTGTCTTATACTGGCACTAAACAGTGTATATATAATATAAATGTATGTATAGATTGCTTTTATTAGCAATCTTGTTTTGTTAAAAGTTTTTTATAAAGTTTTAGTAGTTTTGATCAAATAATTTTCATAAATTGTTAGTTTTAGGACAACCTTACATATAATGTGAAAATGTTATATGTGGTTGGGGACTCGGTACTCTAAATCTCGGGATTTAGAGGGTCGGGTCTTTACTGTTTTTATGTACACTATCCATAAGGAGGTTTGAGTAATAAATCTACTATAACAATTTTTATTTAAAAAAAAAAAAAGGAAGTATCAAAAGCCAGCAATAGTATAATAATTATAAATAGATATAGAATAATATAATTTTTCTTTGATGGTATATGAACAAAGTAAGTTATGGTGATAAGAATAAGAAATATTTTAATTTGATATTTTGTAAAATTAAGAATATTCTATATTAATTATATGTATTTTTATTGAATTGGATAATTTAAATTAAAAAACAAATGTACATAGAATAAAAATTGAAAGCAATAAAATAAATAGAATAAAAGATATAGAAATAGAAATTCGATAAACAATTTTCAAATGCTATATAATAAAAACATTTCAAACCATATATTCTAGAAATATGATCTATTCAAATTAATTAAATAGAGAAGAGAATTGGGCAGGTAGTGGTGTAGCGGGAATCAAACTCGTTTTGGAAGGCTAAGGGTTATACTTGTCGAGCCTGGGTTTGGATTTCCGGTTTGATTTTCTTTAATCCGATTCGTACTAAACCCTAACCCATTCAAGACGAATCCTCGACTAAGAATTAAAGGAAATTTTAAAATTTTAAAATATATTGGAGTCACCACTTGACTAAAAGTCGAGAAAAAAGATAAACCAAAACCAATGGGTAGGTTGATTTCGGTTTTGCTACTGATTC
Source organism: Combretum micranthum (assembly GCA_024138025.1). Taxonomy (NCBI): domain Eukaryota; kingdom Viridiplantae; phylum Streptophyta; class Magnoliopsida; order Myrtales; family Combretaceae; genus Combretum; species Combretum micranthum. The sequence goes on from JAMXBD010005301.1 coordinate 9,753, forward strand.
GCAAAAAAATCGTTTTAAAAACAAGAACCAGAAATTAACTTGAGTCTGGAAGCTAACCTATTAAAACCTAAACGGTTACCACTTTAGCTTTCTAATTTTAAATTGCTTTCTTTTAAACCTTAATTTCAAAATCTAAACTATTTACCGGGCTCTAGCTATTTACAAATATGTACAAATTTACTTAAACTAAGAGAAACAAACAAAATCACAAAAATAAATTTTTTACATATTTTGAGTCGCCTATTTAGGTGCCTACGTACCTACTAATCGGGATCAGACCACACATAGTTCTTTAAGAAAAATTTAGTTTATTGGTTAATTTTAGTATTTTTAAATCTTATCACTTTAAGTTCATTAAGTTTTATGATTTAATAAAAATTATCTAATTTTATGTGATTCTTAAATCTATCAAATTAATTTTCAATAAATTTATAAAAATCAAAATTTTCTAGGTGTCAAAATGATTTTTTTTTTTTTAAAAACAAACAAATCATCATAATATCAATCATCACAAAAACTCATGTAAAACTACCACAATTATTTATAAACACAAACTTCACACTATTATCATACATTAACATCAAACAAATATTACTATGATTAATATTATTAAAACTTCAACTAATTTCACTTATTAATTTATTTATGCGAAAACATATATTTATTACTAATTATATATAATCTATTATTATTATATTACTATATAATATATACATATACACATATATGTAAAGAAAACTTACCTAGATGAAGATGTCTCCGTGTGTAGGAATTGAAGACGACCAGGGATGAAGACCGCGACAGCGTGTAGAGGATCGATGAGCGAATGAACGAAGGATAACTCGCGACGACCAAGATCGACGACGATGATGACTAGAAGTAGTCCGACGATGGCAGCAGCAACGGCAGAGGGTCAACGATAACGTGGCAGTGGACGACGAACGAAGGCAGATTGGCAAGGATGGGAGATAATTGATTGAGGGCTTTGGAAGTCCTTAAGATTTCGAACAAATTAATATAAATTAATTGTTCTAATTTTCCCTGCAAGACAAGAAATTTGATGATTAGAATTGAGAACCTTAAATCAAGAACAACTTAAGAATGAAAATCCGAAATTAAAATTAAATTGGACAGAGTTTTGAGAAATCATACCTTCCTCCTTACAAAACAGAAGATGAGGAGGGTATTTATAAGCTTTAATTCGACCAAAACCTTCCTAATCAATCAATCCTGAACCTAAGGCTTGTAAAACACGTTTTGGGCAAAATTTGAATAATCTGAGTCAAAACCAATATAACTTTCCAATTAAATGCAATAAATGACGTGTACCTCCCATATTGTAACGTTCCAAATCATTAAATTGCCTAAAAAACGTTCACACGTTTTTTGAATTTTTTTAGGAAAGTATCAAAAACGAGTTTTTCCCAAATTTGAAGTCCGGATTTGAAAGAGTAATTATTGATGAAAACATGTGATTTTTACACTAAAACAAACTATTCCATGCCTAGTTTCCAAATCTGCCTTCGGTTCGTAGAAAAAGGTCCGAAAGTGGGCTGATGGGGTTGCCCAACGAAGAAGAAGATAAACAGTAATTTTTTTTTTCAGATTATAAAACTATATTATATACATGTATATTACATCCATTATTTATTTCCTTTAATTTGATTTATTTTTCCCTAATTTTTATTTCTAATCGTAATGCTCAAAAATGCAAAAAAAAAAAAAAAATCCTTCAATTTAGCCATATTTGCACTAATATTAACATTTAATTATTAAAAAATTGACAAAAATAAATTATTAAAATGTGGTGTCTACAATACTCAACATCAATTCTTAATTTTTCAGTTCCCTAGTTGAATCCAAACACAAAATTTTGGAAGTATAGATGGAAGTAGTCTAAATGGTAATTGGTTTAGTAAATTAATATGAAATAATTTATAAGGATATATGAGTGTTCATTCGATTGAAAATTAGTTTGTGAAGTAATCCTAGTGGAAAAAAAAATCAAATTTTAATTATTAGACCACCTATGCAAATCTTAGTACATGTTTGTTTGGTATATCATAAGCATAATTTCAAAATCGTTATCCGTTTATTGATTTCTAATAATGACCCATGAATATATTATTATTGGTAAATATGTAAAAGTATCATAAAATTTAAATGATAAGAAGATCATAAAAGTAAAAAAGTTCCTTTGTTTTATTAATAACTGTATATAATAAAAAATATAAATCGTCACTATAAGAAAATTGACCTTTACAAAAAGAAATTCTACAATGAAAAATTAGCAAAATAGTTTATATCCCTCCAAATAGAATCAGCGACAATGATTTTTGTAACATAAATTTATATTTAGACACAAAAACTAGATCAAATTTCATATGTTAAAATTTCTAAAACCCAGTTTTTTTAAGTGCGTGAAACTTAATTAGACAAACACTCATATGCTAAGACAAGGTAAATTTCATTTATTTATTGACTTTTGAAGACTTGCATTGCAAGCATCAAGTTGTAATTAAAATGGTTTATCTACGTTTTTTACTTTTCTTTCTGATTAAACTTGGCAATTGAGAATTGATATTATCTTATTATATCATAGATTATTCCATAGCAGTGCATTAGATTTAGAAAGAAAAATCTTCTATTACTCTTTCTATATCTTTTTAGGATGTGGAAGATATAATTTATTGAAACAAAAATTGTAATTTTATATCTTTTTGTTTTGAACGTAATCATGATATTCAACTTAATTGTCTCACATGACATAACCATAATTAAATTAGTTAATCAAAACTAAACTACATAATATTGTTTAGAAAAAAAATATAAAAAATGCATTTTTAAAAAATATCTCAAATTTTCAAAATTTTTGAAAATAATTCTATAAATTAGGCACTTAAAATTGTGCATCGGAAATATGAATTCAATTTTCTAAGAAGTTATGTTACCAAGACATAATTTTTAAGATGATATAAGTATTAAAATTGTATCTTGGAAATATGATTTTTTGATAAAGTAAAATCGTATTTTCAAGACACAATTTATTTTATTTCCTTTGTCCATCTCTTCTATATCCAAAATTTATATTTAATTTAGTTTCTAATAATATAAAAATTCAAAATTCCTACGTATAGAAATTCAAACACATGTCATTATCTTTACCAACACTCATCACTCTCCTCAACCGACATTCCATTCCTGTGATGATCATGGATTTATTGGATATTGATGTAGTGGAGGGTTTATGGAAAAAGAGTTTTAATTGCAATATGTTGATTTGTGCATAAATATCAAAAAGCAATAAGCGGTATACTTGTTAATTATATGGAATACCATGAAAGATAGGAAATAGAGAGGAAATAACATTCTCTTAATTGAAAATAATCAAAGTGAGAATTCTTACCCTCCACAGGTTCTGGGTACCTTCTCGCTGTGGGAACTCTGGCGCAAATGGAACAAAAAAAATTTCGACGACAAATCGGATTTGACTTGGTTAGACCATTGCCGAGCTGAAGGAAATGAATTTTAGATGCACTTCCAAGAACAATGGAAGAAGACCAGAACTTAGTCCTCTAGTCTCTGGCAACCGCCTCATCCATCATAGATTTTAAATCTCCTAAGGTTCCCACTGCTGTTGGAATCATAGTGAGAAATTGTCATGGTTCATGTCTTGTTGGGCGCATCAAATGTATGTCCACCACGTCCTCGTTAATGGCAGAAATCTAGACTACATATCATTCATTAAAATGGTTTGAAGAACATGATTTACAGGATGGCATTATTGAATCTGATTCCAGGGATGCAACCTGCTGGATTTGTGATACTAAAATTAATAATTTGACTCCTAATGTTATTATGACGTGTAGGCATTTGATGCGGATGCTACAAGAAAACAACACGAGGATAACTCTGATGTGGACAACTAGAGAAACAAATTAGTTGGTCCATGATCTTGCTGCTATAGGATCACGAAAGAAAATTAATGAAGACTTATCTTGTTTTGATTTCCATATTTTTTGTAATAATGTGCCAATGCGCACTCTTGTGTTACGTTTGATATACGGGAATCATCCGGAATGGAATGGACTGGAATCGAAAGGATAGAATGGAATGGAATCCACAAGGGAATGACAAATCCATTCCTTTGTTTGAATATGAACACGGAATGAAATGGATATGAATTAGTTTACATTAGAATTTACTAAAAATACCTGCTACAAAAAATAAGATAATAAATTTATATAGGATAAAAATGTAATTTAAGTATAAATGCTTAATGAAAGGGGGAATGGAATCACGATTCCGCCTTTGAGAAGGCGAAATCGAATTCCACCTTAAAGCTAGAATCGTCGATTCCGGGAATCGCGATTCTGCCTTCTCATGACGCTTTCAAAAGTAGGAAAGAGAATGAAAGCCGAAATTGCAATTCCATTCTGGTCCATTCCTAGATACCAAACATACCATTGATGTTTTGTGTCCTGTTTTTATGTCAGAGACCTCTTTTTCTTTTATTACTTTTCCTCAAAACTTTTATTGAGGAGATCCTAATGGTAGTCTATTTTGTGATAATGGCTAATGGCTATTAACACTGATCGAACTCCTTATGTTTTTTTGTAAGATATCACCGAAAAAAAAAAAAAAAAGACGGAGCCCATATGTAGCATTATTTTTGCATGGCCAAGCCAACGTATGAATTTGTCACGAAAAAAGAGACTTATTAGCAAAGCAGTTGACCATCAAAACTGAAAAATTATTAACAAAGTAATATGTACTTCTAAGGATGACATTTTGTGTGAGGCAAGTGCTTCACTGCAAATCGACATTATAAAATGAAATAAGAAAAGAAATTACAAAAAAAAAAAAAAAGCAAAGAAGAAGAAAAAATATTGTTAAAAAATAGAACAAACCGATGTTGAAGAACCTCACATAAGAAGTATCGAGAATGTGCCTGCTGCAAAAAAAAAAGTGATTAAAATAAAACAAAAGAAAAAACTACAAAAGTCAAATAGAAAATATATATATATATTTAAAGCTTGTAATTGTTCAAAGAAAGAAGAAAAATTATTAAAAAACATAATAAATTGGTGTCAAAAAACCTCGACGTAGAAGTTGTCTAGAATGTATTGCAAATTTCTAGTGCCAAATAAAATGCATCCACCGCAAAAAGGTGAATATAATAAAATATAACTAAAAAATTTCAAAAAAAAAAAAAATGAATGAATGAATCATATTAAAAAATAGATCAAACAGATGGCTAAGAATTTCCGCCGAGAAGTGTCCGAAACATATTGCAAATCCCCTACTGTGCATAAACAATGCTAAGAATAAATTAAAAATAAAAATTCTGACAAAATAAAATAGTGACAATTAAAGAAAAGGATAGGATAGATATCTTATGTAGTTAAGTGAAGAATGGATTAATTATTATGTCAAAGATGCAATAGATGTGAGTAGGGACAGTTTTTTCATAGCGTTCCAATTTCAGAAGTGGGGAGTGGAAAGATTTTCCAGGCAGTTTTCCCGGAGAATGGTTATTAAAGAGATAAAAACTGCTCCTCAAATTACTCCTAAAATTGTGTTACGGAGGAATTCAAAAGATATATGGATCTGTTTGGATGGTCTGTTTTTTATTTGTTTCTATATCTTTTTCAAAATGATATATATAAATATATTTGATTTGCATATATATTTTACTATATTTGATCCATTTGATCTTTTAATTAGAACTGCCAACCTTTTTTTTATATATATCTATTTTTTATAAATAATTTGTTAAAAAAAGTATATCTACCAAAAAAAGCCAAATAATTATTTCAATTATTTCGTTATTAATCTAACTGTTAAAATAAATAGTAAATAAAATATTAATAATTTTAGTGATTCGATTATGATTAGGTATGATGTGAACCGTTATATGATGACGGACCCATCCTATTAAAATTAATAATGGAATTAGAGTTTTCTCCTAATCAAATAAGAAATAGAAACCTGCGCAATTAATCTGATCAACTGTTCGACCTTCCGTAGACGAACCCATTGAAAATGCATAAAACTCAAATGCAAAAACCGGCTATTTCCTCTAGTTTCCATATCCCCTAATTTGGTGACTCACCACCACAACTTGATTACTACGTCAAAAATCAAGCAACAATCATTCATACGCCCAACCAAACAAAAAGGCACAAAAGTTACAATTCGCGTTATCACCAACCACTCAAATCAAATTCGAAACCGGTTGCCTTTTCAACTTCCCCCATTTTCTCCTTACTCGGTACATACAGTCACATCCCAAATCGTAATTACTACATCAACCTATTCGCGTGATGCTTGAGGTCATAACTCATAGAGATCTCGCCTTTTGAAGAGATAATGTTCCAAGAGATGAGATCAACTTGTTTAAAAATAGAATTTTTTTTATCTATTAGCATTTTTTGTAATTTTTTTAAAAACTAATAATATTATGGCACGTTTGATACGTGAGAATGGATCGGAATGGAATTACGATTCTGGCTTCCATTCCCTTCTCACTATTTGGAAACTTTTTTAGAAGCCGGAATCACGATTCCTTACCTTTGAGAAGGCGGAATGACGATTTCATTCTATCCTTATTAATTATATATAATGTAATTATCTTTTTATTCTATCATGTATTCATATTTTGCATTTACTACTAAGAATATCTTCATAATCACACATTTTAGCTATTTCATTCCATCTTTCAAACATATGAATGAATTTGTCATTCTCAAATTCCTTTCATTTCAATCAAGTCCATTCAATTCTAAATCATTTATACCAAACGTGACATTTATTTTCTTTTCCCCCACTTAATTCGACTTCAATGTTCCATATGAAGTTTTTAAAACCTAAGAAAGTTATGTTTGGTTAGTAGGTTTCTAATCATTTTGGCATCTCTTTTTTTTTCCTCTCTAAATAGCTCTCAAATGATAAATAATCCCATTAATAAGTAACTTGAACTCGTTTTTTGAGTTAATAATTAATTTTGTCTTAAACTCATATTCTCTAAAAACAAATTAATAAATAAACTTATTTATTAAAAAGAGAAGTTAAACTTATTTTTTAAAAGAGAGGTATATTACTATTCCAAGATGAGTTCAAGTTGCCCATGAAGATGATTATTTATCATCTGACGACATTTTTGTATTTTTCATTAAAAATTGATTACTTTTTTTTTTTTTTGCTTTTCCCAGTTATGGACGATTCATTTACATTATAATTATATTTATTTATTGTTATATTTGTACTTTTACATTACAATCTTATCGATCATAACACGACACTTGCATTGTAGTTGACAACTCGACATGCCAAATTTCATGATCCTTTAATCTTGGGATTTACTGTTACTTTTTGTCAACGGCTTGTTCTTTCAAATTATTATCCATAATTTATTGATCTTATGGAACACAGGTTCGCTAGTAATCTTAAAATCTTGCTTCGCTAGCATTTTCCTTTACTTTTTTCTTCACCCGCCCGACCCCCCCTTGATTATTGTCTTTAATAATATTATCAATATTTTCTACGATGGATCTGGAGTGTGCTTGTTCATCTTCTTGATAGGAGTAATGACTAATGAGTGCAACATCATTATTGAATAGTCTTTTAAGTCTTAAGCATTTCCATAAAATCGTTTATGAAATAATTTAAAAATTATGAATACAGAAATTTGTTTTAAAGATAAGGGCATTTTAGACATATTAATTCAGATTTAAAAATGTTTTTCATAGTGTTTTCCTTTTTTCTCCCTTTCCTATAGTTCCCACATCCTCACTCTTATAATAGCCAAATCTTAACTCGATTTTAATGCTTTACACTTCTAATCATTAAGGTAAGTATAACCCTTTATCAAGAGTAAATGTGTGGTTTCTTTCTACATTTATCTTCTGTCCCATTTTCTAGGAGTACATATTAATGCACTTATAATTAGATTATTGGATTGACATTCATTTGACGTTTGTTTCATATCTTTTTTTTTTTTTTACCAATTAAAAAAAAAATTACGGTAGCTTTGACTTCGATCATCACTACAAGAAACCATAACTACTCTCTACCATATTTTATGGTAGAGATCACCAGAGCAACACCATATCCGAATTTGGGTAGGGTATATGATCTATCAACAGCATCCCAACACTCATAAGAACCGATCCCATAAGCCTAGGCATAAGGAAGACACCTTTGTCTATAACAAGAATCAATCCTATTAGCACTGGGGGTCATGGGCCAAAGACTTATCAGCTGAGCTAATGTCTGCTAGCACTTCATACACATTGTTTGTCAAATACACACATATATATATATATATATATATATTAAAAAAAAGGACATTTTTACTTATTAGCAAACCATACATATTAGATATGAATAAGATAAAAATGCATAGCAGATGCAGATAAGATACAAAAGAAAAATAGACCATCC
>JAMXBD010005302.1:0-18175 GCA_024138025.1 Combretum micranthum
GGAATTTCATTCTTATAATTTCCTTGTTATCCAAATAAAAATGAGTCTTCATCATATATACAAGCAAGACCTTCATTTCTACATAAAATTTACATTTTTTATTTTGCAAATCTATTTTAGATAAGCTTTTCTAAAAAATCCGAGTTTAGAAAATTCATTTTGAATAATTCCTTTGAGAAAACTTATGTAATGCACCAAAATTTAAGGATTTACTATATCTACTACCTAAAGACTTCATTTAACACATAAACATTTCATTTTGAGCTTGAATACTAGGTGATACATAGCATCATCCAAAGTTACAATTTACAAGTTGAACATAACTCAAAATTTTCCATCATATTCAACTACTTGTTTTACACATACTCATATCCAAACTCATTTCAACTTATTAAAATCATTACTTAAGGTAACCTATTACTTATACCCTTCATTTTTCATATAAAATATGAGTTCAGGCGGTTACAAGGGTTTTTAAATAGGTCTTGAAAATCATACGAATTTTCTTTTGAACAATTTCTAACAAAAACCTTTTCTTTTTTAATCTATGTCTCATCTTCAAAAGATCTACCAACTATCACATTTATATATACAAGACTAAACCTTTATGAACATTAATGCATGAAAACACAAAATATCCATATGAACATGAATGTCAAGAAAATATGGGTCTAAATTGCTAGATCTACTATTTATAGTGCATGAAAAGGAGTTTAAAGGCATGAACACATATTTTCTATGCAAGATCTACTTTTACATATATGAACATAATGATACTTCACAAAATACTCATTAAACACAAGATCTACTCTTGTGATGCTTGATATCATGTATTAGTATTTTACTTATCCCTAGCATTTGCTCATGGGAATTTAAAGTGAAAACATACATGAATAATCTCGCCATTACAAGATTATGTAGTAGTAAAGATAAAAATCATCACCTAAGGAGAGATTTGATGAAGAAATGAAGAAGAAATGGAACTTGAGTGTGTGTGTGTGAGGGAGCGTGAGTGTCACGGCATGGAGAAGGAGAGAAGAGAGAGTCTTTCACTTTGTAAAAATTTTGGAAGAGTAAAAATATAGAGAGAGAATGAAAAAAGTTTATATATTAAGTATATTAGGGTTTGTTTGTATTAAAATAGAAAAATAAACTAAATAGAGGGAAAATTAGAGGGTTGCACCGGCCACTGAGGGAAGAGAGAGGGAGTGATTTAGTTTTGTTTGAATTTGTAATAAAATGTAATAAAAGTAATAATTTAGTAAGAAACAAAATTTCTTAGAAAAGAAAATATAATGAGTAGTTGTAAGGATGTAAGAATAGGGCATGATAGTGTAGTGTAGGTTGTACTTGTGAATAGTGGTAAATAGTAACAAGACACTACTTTAACCCGGCATAAGAAAAAATAAGGGAAAAAGGCTATAACTGTAGTTTTTATAGCTTGGAAAATTTAAAATTTATATTTTTGAAATCTTTATAAAATTTTCGTTCTAATGAATATTCCAGAATATTTTTCTGAGTTTCTAGTTCCGGGACTAGCCGATTTTCCGTAATAGAGCTCGGAAGGCTCGAAATAGAAATTTTCTAAAATTAAAACTTTCTATGGTTTGAATATGCTTTACAACAATAAATTCACATTAAATTATTCTATAGAGGTTCTTATATATAGAAATTGGAGAAAAGCCGAACCTAAGGTTCATAGGTTGCTTGTACTAATCCCATTTAGGGTTTTGGTTTCCAGTTTACGAAGTTTACTCGTTACTCGAAAAAACCCGGGTTTTACAAAAATCCAAACTTAGTAAACTGAGGTACTTGGAATCTTTATAAAATTTATCGCTTAATCGTACTAAAACATATCTAATGTTTCGAATCCCGGCACGATTTCGAAGTCTGTACCCGATCGGGTTGAAATAGATAGAAAACTCGCTACTCTTACATTTTAACGCGTTCTAGCATTATTGCGACCTAAACTAACACTCTTGCTCATATTCCGACTCCTTGGTGTAGGATTACGGGATTGTCGGGTTGAATCTACTAAGGTTTCCTGGGAATTGTTGGCTTCGGTTTTTTGGGTAACTTTCCGGTCTAGATCGTTGCCAACTGGAAGCTGATGTTTTATATTTCACAAAGTATTAGTTTTGAGAGTATTATTCATTATTTTACTTTCGTAGGTATTTTATATTTCTTAATGTTTTCGGAATTCTTAAATAAGGTTTTATAGCTAAAGGTTTATCGTTACTTATTGTTTAATAAATTGTTTTTAGGTTCTATATTACCCGATTTTACCAGTCAGGGTTAGGCTTAGAGTCGTTAAACGTAGTGGCTGTAAACCCTCAAAAATTTTCATAATTCTTAGAAAATAGTCCTAAAAAAATTTAATCCTGAAAAATCGACCAAGAAAAAAACCCAATTCTAACTGAGTCAAACACCCGGAAACGAAACCCTAAAAATTGAACCAAGTTAAAACTTAATTCCAATAAGATAAAAAACGAGATTTCTTAGTCTCTAGAAAATAAGAACCCTTGAAACAAAATAAAAGTCGATCTACCGGTTTAATCAACGTCCGTACGCCAATCAATCATCTACCCAATTCCTAAAAACATAAATCAAAACAATATATCCAAATACCGCTTAACAACGAAATGATAAGATCATAAATCCTTTGGTAAATTTCAGAATAAAAAATTTCAAGTTTTACCAAAAGCCAAACTGAGTCAACTCATAACCCTAGACTCAGTTAAACGATCCCGAAAGCTAAAAACTATTAAATAATCTCAAATAAAAAAGAGAAACCACAGATATCCAGCTAAAAATATAAAACGATCAAAACTCGAAAATTATAACGATCTTACGAATATCTCGACGAACCGAAAGTCAAACCGGAACCCTAAAGTCAACAAGGCCATAACGAACCCTAGTGTTTAAGATCCGCAATCCCCACGTTTTCAAACCTAGAAAACTACATTAAGGCAATAGCTTTAAATAGTTCGTAATATATAGGGTAACATAAAAATATCAGATTTGCGAATTTTGAGTGTCCTTCGGACTCAAACGGCATCAGTGCTTGAAAAGCATGTCCCGGAGCTTGGAATATTAAAATATTCCGTTTATCCAATAGACTCATAAAATATAAGGATTCCAAAAATATCAGTTTTAGAATTTTTTGGTAGCTAAAAATTACAAAATATCGCATTATTACGCATATTTTTATACTAACGGTACGTATAATTGTCTAGTCTACTATTCATAGTACTTTTCTACTATTCATTACTATTTCACTATCTTTACTTTTTCTTAAACTTATTCTTACTATCTACATACCTATTCTTACTTTTTATATTTCCAATACATCTTATATCAAATCAACCTACATATTAATATTTTCTTACAAATTTACACAAATCAACTCACTCTCTTCCTTCTTCATTGTGGCTGGCGCTACCTCCACCAACCTCCCCCCCCCCCCCCCCCCCCCCCCCCCCCCCCCCCCATTTACCTCTCAATTATTTCTTTTTCAATTTATTTTATTACATCTAAAATTCACTACAAAATTCTATAAATACCCCCTTCCTCTTTCATTCTTTCACACAATTCATTACACTACTAAACTCTCTGAAATTCACTACACAAACTCTCTCTACAACATTTCCCTCTATCAAAATTCTCTTTCACCAAATACTCACAAAAATCTCTCTACAACTACCATTTCTTAATAACCACATAACCATACATTCACTACCATCTCCAAACCACATAAATATTTTAGGTAAAGATTTCTTCCAACCATTTATTTACTTATGTCATGTAACTTAACATGACTATGGTGTTGTTTTGAGACTCATATGAATAGTAAAAGCAACAACATGTTCATGTTTTGTTCTTGTGCATAAACTTCTTATTTATTATGTTATGTTATTGTTATAATATCTAACTAAATATATTATGTATTTATATATAATCTTTAGAGCATATAAGCTCACTTGTTATTTATTTAATTTCATGCCTTGCAATTTATTTAATTCATGCTTTTCCTTAAGACTAGTATTTCTAGTCTTAGACTTATCTATATCAAGTCCAAACAATCTTTTATTTATTTTCTTTAATCTTTCGGGACTAGTCCATTCTTAGTCCCGGGATGCCTTGATGAAGCTAGGGCTCCAATACTTGACCGGTATACCTTGATGAAGCTAAGGTTCCCAATACTTGATATTTTATTTTATTGCTTATTATTTGTTTCTAGTATTTTCCTATGCTCTTATTATTTTATATGCTCATAATACTTGCATCTACATAATGTTAATATCTCAACTAATTCAAAAGTAGAATTTTATTTTATTAAAAGAACTTAAAGCTAAATTTTCTATTATGTGACTTGTCACAAAATAATGAAGCTATTATCAAACAACATAGAAATATATTAATACAAGTTTTCTCTAAGTTTTATTAAGTATCAAAGATAGTTTTACCAAGGAAACGTAAGAAATAAATATTTTCATTTTACATTATGGGAACCTAACTTCTAGTAAATTAATTGGTTAGTTTTGAAAGTCCTTACAAAAAGCTTAAAGATTAAACTCTATTAAACTCCATGACCAAAACCAAGAAACAACTAGTTTTCAAAGTTAAGATAAAATCAACTCATAAAGTTATGTACCCACTTAGAAAAATAATGATTTTCAAGTTCCTAAACAAGATACTTGTTTTCAAATATTATAAGCAAAATAAGATTAGAAACAAATGATTTTTAGCAATAAAGAGAACTTTTTTCAAAGGAAATAAAAGAACAAGTTTAGAAAACAAAAACTTATATTTTAAAATAATAAGTATAAAAAGACAAGACTCATTTTCTAAAACCATCTTAAAAACAAAATTATAAAAAGGTTTTCAACAACCTAAATATACTTTTTGGTAAAATTGATCTTTTATCACTAAAAGTGAAATTTATGAAAGACTAAGATTAAAAGAAAATTTACTTGTTTTGGAAAAAGGAATGAAGGAAATAAAATAAGAATATACTCATTTATAATGAAAATATAAAGTTTCTTCCAAATACTTGAAAAGGAATTTGTCAAGATAAGTTTTAACACTTTAAAAAGAATTGTTTTATGAGATCAATTGTTGAGACACTACCATTAGAAATTTTGCATAAAAAGTGAGCTTATCTATATACTCAAAGTATTTATCAAATATATGTTCATAATTATATATATATATATATATATATTGTTACAAAAGGATTTTTCTTTAAAATAAAGTTGAGTTAGAAAACGGATTTGCAAAAGTTTAGAAAAATTCGTTTTAAATCTGTACACAATGTTTTCGGAATCCAAATGACCTTATATGACAAAGATAACCTTATAAATGGATAGATCTTTTCGAATAGGTAGAAAATGGTATATTATATGTGAAATTCCGATTAAAATGAGCAAGTTATGGCCATTTTAAGTTGGAATTTTCTCTTATACGATTTTACCACGATTTTAAGAAAAGATTAGAATCTCCAAGAATAGAAATATCATGAAAAACTTATCGCGGGTATTTCTTTTATCAAGGTGACGAAAGATACGAGATTACCCTACCCGAGGATTACTACGACTAAGAAGATTGCAAAATAGACGAGTGAGTTATTCCTCCTAATTTCGTTACCTTGCTTGTGCTTGTAAAGTAGTAGCATTAGTATACTAAGAAAAGATAAAAATGGATGTATATTTGGGGAAATCAGGATTATCTGTATATACGTGATTCTATGTTCATGCATGAAACGAGAATTAAGAATATCGCAACTTCGAACTGTTTGTTTAAATAATTCTATTTACTTACTTGTATGCTTGTTTATTATTTGCTAAATTGATTGATCGCCCCTAATAAACCTTAATAAGATTTGGCTTAAATAAAACGCTCACGCATAGCATCCATTGAGTCACATCTATTTCGAAAGGTTGCTACTCCGACGCGTAGAGTTGGATTGGCTATGATCGTGCGGTACCATGGGCCATGTTCCTTCCTAGAGAACCTAAATCGCTCGGGGAAAGCGACTCTAGGTTCAAGCCGAGCCAACCGAACGCTGTGGGTGAGGGACCTGGGGACTAGCAGTAGAAGGTCGAGGACCTTCAACCGCGATTCCTTAACCTTTGATACGGAGGGGTAAATCCGTTCTAATATGATTTCCGAATAACTATATATATTTGCGTAATCATGTGGTTGTTGCGTTGTATGCATAGCATATGTGTGAAAATCTAAATGAACTTGTTTGAAAATATGGTGCGAATGAAAAGGAATATTTCACTAAGCTAGTTGTAGCTTATACCCCTATAGATTTTGTTGAAACAGGTATACCCGTGGCTTAAATTGAGGATCATGACATTAAGGAAGTCAGGGAAGGATGATTAAACTTCTATGAAGGAAATGGAATCATAAGATGAAGTAATTTTGTAAAGTTCTTTATACGTAATGATTTATATGATTAGCAATGTTTATCTATTTGAAGACAATAGAGGATTATGCCCCTAAGGATCGAAATGTAATATGTTTATGTTTTATGATAAGTATTCTCTTTGCTTTGTTACTTATTTATTATCAATATAAATTGCGCTACTCCAATGAGTTCCCTTGGTTGTGATGTACGCTTTGTATATGATATGGAAGCCTTTGCGTGACTAAGGTAGTCATTCCTAGGCTTTAATATTGTGTACGACGGACTGCCACGTTTAGGGTACCCCTCGGGGCGTGACAGTGGCTTTGGATTTGGAAACTATTAAGTTCTTATGTTACTTTTAAGGATTTTCTCTTTGTTCAAGATTAAGAAATTTTTGGATTTGTTTTAGATTTCAAGTTAGTTGAAGTTCGGTTTTAATTAGGAGTCATTTTCAAGGTTTATTTTAAAAGTTTATTTTGGAATTATTTACTGAAATTTTCCAAGGCTTATAAAAGTGTCAATAATGCTTACGACAAGTATTTGTAGCATGATTTGTCAATCCACATATTTGACATCCGGCTCGTCATCCTTAGCATGGCTAACATTGATTGCGAGAAAATGAGGTGTTACAACGTAGTAAAGGAGCCGTTGATTGATGATGTTGAGATGGTTTTGGTAGTAAAGGTAGTCGATATACAATATTGTAAGAGAAGACTCTTGCATGCTCTTGATTAAGATCTCTTGTGCCAGAAGTTGATTATGTAATTCAATGAAGGATACGGGTTCAGGATGAAGATTGAGTGCCATTATAACATCATGATATTCAACTCTTATATTACGGAATTGATGGCATTGAATTCAAAGGAGGTGAGAGGTCGACTGTAGTAGCTAGTTCATCAGCCAAAGACTGGGCTTTGAGAAGGTATTGGCTTACTACAAGATCATTCTTCTTTAGTTCTTGAAGTTCAATATGAAGTTGAAGTTGTGTATTCTAAGAAATCGTACCAAAAGGTAGAAGATAGTGAATTCCATGCAGATTTAGAAGATGTGCAGCCAATAATATAAGGAAATATTTCTTCAGAGATGGAAGAAACAATCCATGACAGAAGGAGTTGATCTCTTTTAATCCAAATATGATATTCTGGATTTGGTATAGGAATAGCAGGTGTATTTGTGCTCATTATAGTTATAGGTGGTGCAAGGTTTAAGCCATCTATGAATCCTATTAAATCTTAGGAATTGATGAGAGGAAGAAGTTGACTTTTCTAAGACAAATAATTTTTTCTGTTAATTTGATAGAGAAATTAACATTGGTGGAGGCAAGAGGAATTGAAAGATAAGAGGATACAAAATGATATGAGTATTCGTGTTGGTAGCCATGGCTTTGATACCATGTGAAGGATAGAACTTTAAGATATTGTATTGTATTGTGATATGGTTACAGATGATATATATTATACAAGTACATAAGAGATAAGATTAGAATATAAAAGATAATCATATCAAGGTGGTCATTATCATATCTTTTCCTTAACAATTCGGCTTTGGTGGTTAAAAGTGAACCAAGTTTTGTTTCTTAGAGTGTTAAGATATTAAGGAATTCCTAAGAAAGTGACAAGTGCTACTTCTGCTTTTCCAATCAACCACACCTAGCAAAGTTGGCATTGGAATATCTAACAAGATCGAAAGAAGTAAATTTTGAATACCATAAATCAATTTCAATAGTATCTGTAAGGTACTTAAAGATGGACAAGATTGAAATCATGCACATAAACACACCGAGAACATGATATCAGGTCTACGAGTCATATAGTACAATAAGTTACCTATTATGCCTTTATACAAATTTTCACATATATTTTTGCCATCTCAATCTTTATTAAGTTTTATGCTTGTGCTTATGGGTGTAGGTCTTATCTTACAATTACTCATTTTGAATCTTTTTAGTAATTCTTTAGTGTATTTTGATTAATTAATGAAGGTTCCATTTTTTTGTTTGTTTTACTTGGAGACCTAAGAAGTAATTGAGTTCCCCCATAATGCTCATTGCAAATTCACTCTCCATGTACTCAACAAATTCATGCTAGTAACTCCAAACATAATGTTATCCACATAGATTTGTATAATCAATGTATTCGACTTGTCATTCTTAATAAACAATGTTGTATCAATTTTTCCTCTAGAAAATCCCTTATTTATTAAGAAGTTACTAAGCCTTTCATACCAAGCTCTAGGTGCTTGTTTGATTGCATAAAGGGCTTTATTCAATGTATAAACATGGTCGAGGAATTCATTATCTTCAAAACTCAATGGTTACTCTATATATACTTCTTCCCTAATGAAACCATTTAAGAAAGCACCTTGGACATTCATTTGGAAAGGTGTAAAGTCTTTGAATGCAGCATATGCTAAAGGAATCATACTGGCTTCCAATCTAGCAATTAGGGCAAAGGTCTTATCAAAATCTATACCTTCTCCTTGATTGTAACCTTTATCCATTAGTCGAGCTTTAACCCTCATTGCTATAGCAATTTCATCAAGCTTGTTTCTATATTCTCATACTATTCCAATTACTGATCTATCAATAAGTATAGGTATTAAATCTCGAACTTCATTTCTAGTGAATTGATTTAGTTTCTCTTGCATTACTTGTATCAAAAACTCATCTTTTAGAGTTCATCTACATTTTTAGGCTTGGTTTGAGACAAGAAAACTAGATTGCTCATGGTCATTAGGGATGATTTTGTTTACACTCAATTTGATGACTCACCTAGTTAATTCATTCAAGTCATCTTTCTTAGGGTCTTCCCTTTTATTTATTTCTTTTGACGTTTCATCAATGTCATTAGTTTTAAAAAGAAAATTTATCTAAATTATCATTATCATCATTTGAGTATACATGAGGCAAAGCATCATCAAAGTTAACGTGAATTGATTCCTCAACAACTAATGTTCTCTTATTGAATACTCTATATGCCTTACTAGTAAGAGAATAACAAAAAAAAAAAAAAAAATACCTTTAGCACTTTTTGCATCAAACTTAACTAATTATTGTTTTACGTTATTCAAAATATGACATTTAGTGTCAAATGGATGACAATACGATATGCTAGGTGTGACAATCTCTTGTATATTAGGAATATATGGGGGGATTATTGTAAATATTTTGTTATTTATTTTTTTTTTGGTGTTGCCTTCTCACCAAATGTAATGTCTCCTCATGTCGAAGCCACAAAAGCTAAAAATCTCTTTATGGGGGTGTGAGTACTCTTGCGGATTTAAGCATTACTCACCGATTGACTACTCACAATTAATGATATCCTAATTTACACAAACCTCACACACACTTTATTATTGTCTGTACATGAGATATTAATAAAGTGTGATACTTTTCAGATTAACTCTTGCCCATGTCCATTTTCGCTTACTATTGCTTATCTACTGTTGCCTACATGTGTTGCTTACAAATATTAAGGCTTGACCATTAACCGAATAGTGTTGTGTTAGTCTTGCTTAATAACTACCAAGGTAGGATAGTAAGCGCCACACGGTTTCATTGAGCTAGTAAAAAGCTTAGGACCGTGACAATTGGTGATATGATCATATTTACACAACATTAACATGCAATTAGTGATTAATTTGAGTTGAATTTCATAAAAAATTTCACAATTGGTACTCGGATTGTTTAGGTTTATGTTTCAGGTCAAAAGTTATCAAAGAAAAGCATTACAAAGCAATTTGAGTTGATATTGAAGAATCTTAGGGATACGCCGGCCAATCTGGATCATACGCTGCCAGCGTATAGCCGGCTTAGAGGATGATCAACATATTACAACATATTAAAGCTTCAAAACAGTCTCTACATTACTGATGTTCCACCAGCCTTAACAAAGAACAGAATAAAAAAACCAAAGGCCGGAAAATTTGAATTGATACGTTGCTGGCCTTGAGACGGCGTATGAAGAAGATCAGATGCCAAGAATTTAACACTGGCTCAAAGGTGCCAGTGTGGAGAGGGATATAAGCCAGCTTTTACAATTTCATTTGTACACTGGCTTTCTAGAAATCAATGCCGGTAGCGTTTCGACGGCTTAAAGCATCCACAGGATTGATTTTTTAAGGGCTGCCACCTACACAGCCAGCCTTCTATTGAATCTGACTAGCCTTTGATATTTCATTTGTGCCCCGACATTTCAAACCTTACGTCGCTGGCGTTGAAGCACGTACATCAAACCACACAATACAAACCGTTAATGCTAAAGCCAAAGCTGCCAGTGTACAAGCGGACACTGCCTATAAGCCGCCGGCTTAGAAGTTGTAACTGTCGGCATACATTTTGTAACTGCAAAAATTTGCTAAAACGTTTGAATGTTTTGTCTATAAATTAAAAGTTTTCTTGTTAGAGACACATTCCAAAATTGATTGGAAAAGTAAGAAAAAGAGAGATTTGCAAATGTTTGAGTTAGTTTTCCTTTAAGATACTAAAACCCTAATGTTCTAGCAACTTAGAGACAATCAAGGTTTAGCTACAATCAAGCAATGCCCATATTGATGGGATTATGGATTTGAAGACTGCAGATTTTGAAATGAAACTATCATTAAGGTGTTTTCAATCTCTGTTTATCAATTTTATTACTTGATTGTATTATTGAGATATTTTTATTCAATGATTATTATGAATATGTGTAGATGGATTTGATGGAATGATACATGAATTATATTGATATTGGAATTGATTAATTGGGAATTTAATTATTTCTTCTTGTAATTTATTTAATTTGTGCTTGATCAACATAGATTAGATAGATAAGGTTAGAGATACCCGAGAGGGATTCAATAATCCACACAAGTAAAACTTAGGTTTTTGAATGAGATTTGTCATAGGGATATGCAATCCTATGATAGAACTTAAGATTTCACTACTCTTTATTCGGGTAGGATTGCAAATTTAGGTCACTTGGCAATGCTTATTTTGTAATTATAACTAGGATAGTAATTTTGGTGAAAGCAAATTGCTATTAAACTATTAATCATAGATAAATTAACTTGGTAGGATAATTTATGCTATGAAAGATATTGTTACTTCGAGAGGTGAACAATTCTTAGTGAATTTGATTAAATCCCAAATAATCAATTTTAATTATCAATTTGGAGCATAAATCATTTCAAATGAGAATATAAATACATTATTCATATATTATCTGCATCTCCTAAACCTATATCCCTCATTGTTTTTGCTAGAACATATGGTTTTGGTTCTTCATCACCTGTAGTAAATTTTAGTTAAAATATCATAGATCAATCAAATAGTTGAACTTTCAATTGTTTAGATTAGGGTAAAATTCGATTTCTAGTAATTAGCCATTAGCTCTCTGTGGACACGACCTAGACTTCCCATGAAATACTGCATTACATCTGGTGATTTTGATGACCAGTTAAGTATTACACCATTGTTTCAAAGTGAAAATTATTAGTGTGTAATAACAATCAATTTCAATTGGTATTAGAACTTAGGTTATTCCAGCAGGAACAACCATGACATGGTAGGAAGAGTTTACTCGAAAACTAGATGTCTTGGATGAGCAAAAGCAAATGTTTCCCAACGTCTTGATGCCTTACTACTGCTTAATAAGAGGGTGACTGATGTTGAGGCATCAAGCCATGAAATCGCCATGAGGGTTGGTGAGATGGCTAAAGAGGTTGCTATTGCCACTCTTCGAGAGGAATCTCAAGTATTTGTTGAAGGGTGAGAAACGGGTTGGTGAGATACACCTTTGTAGAGGCAATGGAAGAGTTAAAGCAGCAAGTCACATTGTTAACGCGAGTTGTTGCGAATGTTCCCGCCTAAGCTCAAGCTCCTGCTAGTCAACCTAAAGTGCTTGAGCCAAAACCTTTCACTAGCGTGAGAGATGCCAAAATTTTGGAGAACTTCATCTTTGACATGGAACAGTATTCCATAGCTATAGGACATGTTGATGAAGGCACAAAGGTCTCCATAGCCACAATGTTCCTAATAGGTGATGCTAAGCTATGGTAGCACACCAAATATGAGTAAATCCAGAATCATACAACACATGTAGATACATGGGCATAGTTCATAACTGAGTTGCGAACACAACTCTTCCCTAAGAATGTTGAGTATAATGCTAGGAAGAAGCTACATAAGCTTCGCCATGGCGATGATATCCGATAGTTTGTTAGAGATTTTTCGACACTTATGCTTGATATCAAGAGTATGAGTGAAGATGACAAGTTGTTCTATTTCCTGGAGGGATTGAAGCCATATGCCAGGAATGAGTTGCAAAGGCAACGAGTAGAAAATTTGACTTAGGCACAAACAGCTGCTAAGCACTTGATAGATTACTCCAATAATTCTAAAGGGAAGGGTGTGTCATCGGGACACAATGGTGGAAAGTTTAGCAATCAGGAAAATCCAATAATGAGGGAGCCTCAAGTTCTAACAGTTACGATAGTGGAGGGGGTGAGAAGAAATTTTATGGCTCTTGATAGATAGGAAAAAATGGTGCATCAAGCAGTGGCAAGAAGCCTATACTCATTTGTTTCTTGTGTAACGGACCTCACAAAGTAGCAGAATGTCCAAGCAAGGCTGCACTCAATGCCCTAACAAAGAAGGTGGAGAGTGTTTATCCGAATGAGGAGCTTAAGGAAGATCGTGAAGAGAAGCCCAGGATGGGAGCTTTACACATGTTGTCAGTCGTTAGGAAGGCCTCCACAGTGCCGAGCAAAGCCAAGACTAACAATAAACTAATGTTTGTTTAATAGCACATCAATAGCCAGAGTGAAAGTACAATGATTGATTCGAGAGCCACATACAATTTCATTGATATGCTTGAAGAACAAATTGGGGCTAGTATTATCTGATGATTCCAGCCAAATTAAAGCCGTAAACTCCATGGCCTATTCGATTCAAGGAGTTGCAAAGAGTTTGAAGGTGACAATTGGAGGTTAGAGATTAGAGCAGGAATCTCAACTTCATTGTTGTCCCTTTAGATGACTTCAGAATAGTCTTGGGGATAGAATTTCTGAGAAATGCTTGAGTTGCTTCCTTACCAGCAATTGATTGCCTAATGTTCATGGGTGATAAGTTATGTTGTGTGCCCATTTATAGGAGGAAAGCCGGTTGTGGGAGTAGCACTGGTAAGAACATTAGCGCAATGATGCTTCAGCGCTCCAATTGAAGTGAGGGCTCCTGTACCAAGAGCCAACATTCCTTGCCATCTGATAGAGAAGAAGGATAGAGGGATGCTGAGATTCCAGGGGTAATTTAGCATGTCCTGAAGGAGTATGGTTCTGTTATGCCTAACAAGCTCCCGAAGCTCCATATAGAATGCTGCCTCTAGAAATAGTAGAATTGAGAAAGCAACTTAATGAGTTGTTAGAGGTGGATTTCATTCATCCATTGAAAGCACCATATGGGGCTCCTATCCTATTTCAGAAGAAGCATGATAGCAATTTGAGATTATGTATTGATTATCGGGATCTCAATAAACTTACAGTAAGAAATCATTATCCCATTCCTCTTATTGTTGATTTTTTTGATCAATTTAATGGGGCTAAATACTTCACCAAATTGGATCTTCGTTCAGGATATAATCAAGTCCGCATTATTGAGGGCGATGAGCCTAAAACTATTTGTGTAACTCACTATGGGGATTATAAATTCCTAGTGATGTCATTCAGTCTCATTAATGGTCCTGCAACTTCTTGTACTTTAATGAATAATGTCTTTCATGATTATCTGGATAAATTTGTTATTGCCTATCTAGATAACATTGTTGTGTGTAGCTGGACATTAGAGGACCATGTAAAACACTTGTAGATGGTATTCAGAGAGTTTAGGGAAAATTATTTCATGAAGCATGAAAAATGTGCCTTTTCCTGGAAGTGCATCAACTTTGTCGAGCGTGCGATTGAAGAAGGATAGATCAGGACGATGAGGCCAGGTAGATGCTATTTGTGAGTGGCTTGTTCCAAGAAGTTTCACTGAGTAATGCTCGTTTCTTGGACTTGCCAATTATTATAGCGATTTGTAGAGGGGTCTTCTAGGAGGGTTGCTCCTACAAATCTTTTGAAGAAGGATTAAGTATGGGTCTTGGAATAAGGAATGTTAGGTACCTTCGAAGAGTCCAAGCAGGTTGTGATAGAG
The DNA here is from genome assembly GCA_024138025.1 of Combretum micranthum. NCBI lineage: Eukaryota > Viridiplantae > Streptophyta > Magnoliopsida > Myrtales > Combretaceae > Combretum > Combretum micranthum. The sequence continues at coordinate 14,583 of JAMXBD010005302.1, forward strand.
GAGCTGGTCCTCGCCCTACCTAAATCTCCAAACCTTTTGAAGTCCGCATAGATGCCTCTTATTATCGCCTTGCTAGGGACATGATCTAGGAGGGCCATCCAGTGGTGAGAGCGAAGCTAAACTCGCTGAGCGTAGATACTCAGCACAGAGAAGGAGCTACTAGCTACTGTGTACTGCCTCAGAACGTAGAAGCATTACTTATTGGGGTCAAAGTTCTTGTGAGAATTGATAACTCTGCTGCCAGCCATATTCTTACTCTACCGAAATATCAGTTAAGAAAGCGAGATGGCAGGAATTCCTTGCAGAGTTTGATGGAGATTGTGTATCGCAGTGGGCATATAAATCAGGTAGCAGATGCTTTGAGTAAAAGAGCAAATTTACCGAGATAGCCTAACAGTTTGCCAGTCGTGTTGCCGTACTATCCAAGAACAGATTAAAGATCACTTATGCCAAGACTATTGGCCAAGAACTTGAAGCAATTGATTGATGGGCAAGCTCGCAGATTTGGGTTGAAGGTGATCTGATTCTATACCAAAGTTCGATGCCTATATGTTCCCAAGGTAGGGAACTAGAGGAAGGTGCTCATGAGGGAATGCCATGATACATTGTAGTAGGCTAGTCCCAGTTAGCAGAGGATGATGAGCTTGTTTGAAGCAGGGTTATTATACCAAATATGAAGGAAGATGTAATGAACTACACCAGAATGTGCTTAACTTGTCAACAAGACAAGATCGAGAGGCAGAAACCTGCAGGGCTATTGGAGCCCCTTCCAATGCCTTCTTGCCCCATGGGAGTGTCTCCATGGATTTCATCACTTGCCTACCTAAAGTGGGAAAACTCTCATCCATCTTGGTTGTGGTAGACAAACTTTCAAAGAATGCCACCTTCGTTTCCAACCAACGAAAGTTCGAATGCTACTGAGACTACCTAGCTTTTCTTCAAGCATGTGTGAAGTTTTGGAGTATGCCTTAACATTGTGAGTGATCAAAATGCTAGATTCACACAGGGAAGTTTTAGACCAAATTTTCAACATTTAAGGTCCAAACTCAGTATATCCTCTAGCCACCATCCACAGAGTGATAGAATACGTAGTGGTTTAATGGGATGCTAGGGGATTTACGCGACACTTTGTTGGAGCCAACCAGAGAATTGGTTTGATTTTTTGATATTGCCCAGTTCTTGTTTCAACATCCAATGGAGCTTCCTTTAACAAGAGCCCTATGGAAATTGTTCTGGGTCAACAACCACTGTTGCCCCACCATATACTAGGAAATGCCAAAGGCTTATATGTTTGCAAAAGATTGGAAGCAGAAATCTAAAATTCTAAGGCCTATCTGAAAGGCTTCCAACACATGAAGAAATGAGTAGATGAGAAGCATAGACCTAGAGAATTCATGTTGGAGATCAAGTTCATCAGGCTTTCCAATCAGATCAAACCATTGAAGCATAAAGACAAGAGAACTTATTCAAAAGTATGTTGGTCTAGTCTCCATCATTGCCAAGATTGGAAAAGCCCCTACAAAGTGAAGCCACCTAAATGGTTGAAATTCCATCCTGTCTTTCATGTAAGTGTTTTAAAGTCATACTACCTTAACATGGAAAACCTAAGGCACAATGAATCAAAGCGGCAAAATATCAAGTTCAACTTCAACGTTAGAGAAGCCATCGAAGACATCCTTGCTGAATGAAGCATCAAAGATCTAACCACTGGAGCAGATATATACTATATACTAATGAAGTGGAAAGATCATGGAGAAGGAGATAACAACTGGGAGATAGAAGAAGATCTTATGCCTCAAGCTGAGAGGAGAGCAGTTAAAGCAAGGAAGATTCAAGCATCAAGGACAAGCTCAGACACCTTTACCGAGGACGTTAATAGATTAAGTGGGGAAGGGTGTGAGAATCTTATATATTGGGAATATATGGGGGGATATTGTTAATATTTGTTATTTTTTATTTTTTTGTTGCCACCTCTCCAAATGTAATGTCTCATGTCGAAGCCACAAAAGCTAATAAAGCTCTTTATGGGGGTGTGGTAGTACTCTTGTGATTCAAGCTACCGGTTGACTGTCTCAATCAATGATATCCCAATTTACATAAACCCCATACACACTTTACTATTGCCTATACATGAGATATTAATAAAGTGTGATACTTTCATATTGATTCTTGCCCTTGTCCCTTTTTATTACTATTGGTTATTTACTATACCTACATGTGTTAAATATTAAGGCACGACCATTAACCAAATAGTGATGCGTTAAGCTTGCTTACTACTACCAAGGTAAGACAGTAAGCGCCACACAATTTCATCGTGCTAGTAAAAAGCTTAGGACCGTGACACTAGGACTTTTACCTTTCAAAGCTTCTAATGGATTTTCTTAGTATATATGTAATGAAAACTATTTGGTATATAATGTAAAACCCGGTTTTTTCAAGTAACCAAGATAACTCAAGACGAAAACCAAAACCCTAAACTGGAACAGCGTAAGACTGGAGTAAGACATAGAAACCCTAAATCTGGCTTTTCCTCGGTTTTCAATTAAGAAACTTTTATAAGAAAATTTAATTTTGAATTAGTTTTTTATTATATTTCAAACCAAGAAGAAAATATAGATTTTAAGAAAATTTCAACTAGGTTTCCGAGTCCCATTATAAAAAAAGCGTGCCCCAGAACTAGAATTTCAAAAATTTACTTGTGAATACTCATTTGAATCAAATAAAATAAGGATTTGAAAAATATAAATTTCATAATTTTTCGGCTTATGAAAATACAGTTAGCCTTCTTCTTCGTATTTTTCTTACTACCGGTAATTAAGTTGTCTTGATTATTATTCATTACTATTCATAGTCCAACCTATTACTACTCATTAGTACACCCTATTCTTGCAACCTTACCATCACTCATCAATTTCTTTTCCAAAGATTTTTGTATTATTTTATTACAATTTATGACATTTGATGTGAAGCTATTCAAGACAAAATCAATCAAAAATCAATTTTTCCCCTCCCCTCATGCATTGGCGGCGTGAAACTCCTGTAAAGCCCGAAAAATTTCAATAAATAATTCCAAGATGAACTTCGAAAATAACCCTAAAAACCACTCCAAATTAAAATCGAATTTCAATATAGTCCAAAACACGAGCGAATCCAGAATTTTCAAAGCTTGAGAAAAATAAGAATCCTTAAAAATAAAACAAGAACTCAACATACTTCAATTCCAAAACCAATACGTACGACAAACTCTATACATAACCCCAACTTAATAAAAATAGGTAATATAGAACCCCAAAATCAAATTATTTAAAAGTAAATAACGATTAAACTTTCGGAAATAAAACCAATTCAAGAATTTTGAAAATGTTAAAAGATATTAAAATACTTACAAAATAAAATGTAATAAATTTCTCAAATTAGATTGTTGTATAAACATAAAATGTCAGTTTCAAATTTGGCAAAGGTCTAAACGAAAAATCACCCGGAAACCCTAACCGGAATACAATAGTGTAAGTTCGGCAATCTAGTGCCCCTAACCCTAGAGGCGAGATAGTTAATATATAGAATACTCATAGTAATATAAGTTTATTTAAAAA
>JAMXBD010005303.1:0-18151 GCA_024138025.1 Combretum micranthum
GTGTTTTTTGAGTAATTTGGCTAAAGATTGGGGGAGAAACCACCTCAAAGAGGTGGAAAACCCCCCGGAGGGTGAAGAACTTTGTGTTAGGAGTTAGAGTTCTAGAGAGAAGGCAGAGGATTTTCTCTCTCAAGAATTTTTGGTTTAGGGTTTTAGGGTTTAGGGTTTAGGGTTTAGGGTTTGGGTTTAGGGTTTAGGGTTTAGGGTTTAGGGTTTAGGGTTTAGGGTTTAGGGTTTAGGGTTTAGGGTTTAGGGTTTAGGGTTTAGGGTTAGGGTTTAGGGTTTAGGGTTTAGGGTTTAGGGTTTTTTTTTTTTTTTTTTTTGGCAAACCCCGTACACGGGGGAGGGATGCCAGCCCTAAATTTTATTAGATGAAAAAGAAGAGTACAAAGATGGGGGGGACATAAGGCCTTACCCCATAGTTACATCAATCCTGTAAAGCATGCATAAAATTAAATAAGGGAATACTATTCCCCTTACAATGAGAAACAACATGCATAAAATAAACAAGGGAGTACTACTCCCCTTACAATGAGACAAGCAACAAAAGGAAACAAAAAACTTTTAAAACCATGACAAAGTTAAAGGAACGAAAATCACATAAGCCATATTTATCCTTCCAGATGATGAATTTCAGATTTGTGTCGAGATTTGAGTTACTCCAGGAGAAAAAGGCGACCTGAGTGTCTCTCGCTTTCTTAGCTAACCAATCTGCAGCATGGTTACCTTCCCTCCATACATGAGATAAAGTGCTGTGTGTATCTTGTAGTAAACTCCTCGCCCATGAAATGTCATGCCATTTGTCCCATCTCACTTTCATAGAGGATAGCCACTTTGAGATGATTTTAGAGTCGGTTTCAATGTGGACCTGTTTAAAGCCAAAAGAACTGCAATATTCTAGACCTTTAATAAGGGCCGACAATTCGATACTCTCAATAGAGTGGTGTGAGGAAGGGAAACCAAAGTACCATATACTTTGCCATTATCATCTCTGAGGATTCCTCCTCCACCACCCATTCCATTCATCAAACTACCATCAACATTCAGCTTATACTTGCCTATTGGAGGGCTAGTCCAGGAGACTGCATGGACACGTTTGTTTAGGGGGCTTAATGCAAGTTTTAAAAAGATCCTCATTATCTTTAACTTGTCTGAGCGTGAATGGGTTAGCCCTTCCTAAATTTCTAAGCTCATCAATCACTTGCAAGGCAAGGAACCTAGGGGGGCGGGTTGTATTCCTATGCTTCCTATTATTTCTTTCAATCCATAGGTACCATATGACAATAATAGGAAAAGGTCCGGACATGCCTTTGATATTCCCAGATCTGCTTTTCCAAAATTTGAGCATGACATCAATGGAAGTAATGTTAGGAAGGTGGACAATCCCAAAAAGAGCAGTGACAGCCTTCCAAACATCTACAGCATACTTACAAGTGAAGAATATGTGCACAGCTGATTCACAGTTATTAAGGCATTGATAGCACCTAGAGGCAAGGTTTAAACCCCAACTAGCTTGGGTGTCATCAGTATGATGAGAGATTTAATAGCACGCCAAAGGAAGAAGGACATTTTTAAGGAATAAAATTAGACCAGATAGAGCAAAGAATGTCATTGGCTGGAGCTTTAATCCTGATATGATTAAAAATGCTAGCAACAGAGAAGTACCATTGGAGGAAAGCTTCCAACAAGGCGAGTCTGGTTTCATAGGCTCCAAATTTAAAGAAAGAATTTCATTAACAAAATGGATTGGAACCAACTGGATAAGATAATCAACATCCCAAGCATTCCCATTCCATAAGTCCTTCACAAGTAACCTAGGAGCATGAACAGAGGTATGGTTGGCCAAGCAACCAGAAAGGAGCCAGGAATCATACCAGAAACTAATGTCACCCTTCCCAGGCCAAAAAAGATAAAAGGCTCAGCTACATCCCTAGCCCTGAGGAGCCTCTTCCATAACGGGGAAGAACTGTGGGTTATGGTTGCTTGAACAGGGTGAGGTTTTTTAATATTTGAATGAAGGAAATGGGAGAGGAGGGATGATTCAGAACGAAAGCGCCACCATAGCTTAGATTCAAAAGAGGTGGAGACATCAGATAAGGAGCGGAAACCAACTCCACCCTCTTCGACTGGCAAGCATAGATTAGCCCAAGAAACCCAATGAGTGGCTCTAGAAGAAGAGGAGGTACCCCAAAAGAAATTGGCAAACATGCTTTCAAGTTTCTTGATCACCCACTTAGGAGGGTGAACGGATTGAAAAGATAGAGGGGGAGAGAGGATAAAACACTTTTGATGAGAACAATCTTCCCCCCACTTGAAAGCCATAGATTGCCCAGTTGTGGAGGCGTTGAGACACTTTTTGGAAAATATCATTGTAGCTTTGATGGTCACGCCATCCAAGGGATAAAGGAGAACCTAGTAGGTAATAGGTAACTTTTGCTCATTCATGCCAGACAAATTTTTTATAGGGCGTTTCCTAGAGGTTTTGGATTTCCTAGGAAAAACTAGGAGCTCTTATGATGGTTAACTTTTTGACCCGATAAAGATTCATACTGACTTAAAAAATCAAGAACTCGCCTCACAGAGGATTTAGAACCATTCATAAAAAGAATACAATCATCAGCAAAACAAAGATGGGAAATCCAAGAGGGAGCGCTAGTCTTGTACCTAATAGAAGGATAAATGGAATGTAAATGGTTCAAACCTTGAGATAAGTACTCAGAAGCAATAATGAAGAGGGCAGGAGAGAGTGGGTCCCCTTGACGAAGACCCCTAGACGAGTTAAAAAAGCCAAAGCCCTTCCCATTAATAACAACTGAGAACCAGCTATTGCACATAATTCTTTTAACCATGTAAGTAAACTTCCAATGAAAACCCAGACAATCCAGCATAGAAAAAAGAAACCAGTCAAGTCTATCGTAAGCTTTTTCCATGTCTAACTTCATACTAGGTTCCCTCCTTTGATCTTATAGTCCAAATCATATAACAGCTCCTGAGCTAGAAGAATATTATCAATAATGTTTCTGCCCTTCACAAAACCCGTTTGATTAATGCTTATAGCCTTAGGGAGGATTTCACCAAGCCTAGTAGTAAGAATTTTTGAAAAAATTTTCACAGAGGTATTACATAGGCTGATAGGTCTGAAATCCTTCCAGGTTTGTGGGTTATTGTTTTTAGGGATCAGAACAATGGATGCTGATGTATAAAACCGAGGGAGTGGCAAGCCTTCAAAAAATTCAATTACTGCTTTGTAAAAATCCTTGCCAATGATTTCCCAACATGTTTTATAAAACAAGCCTCCAAACCCATCCGGGCCGGGTTCTGAATCATTTGCTAAATCATTGATAATATTCGTCACCTCTTCAAAAGATGGGGTTGAAATGAGATGAGAATTGTCAGAAGCCGATATTACCTGTTTAAGCCATTCTGGTTTAGAAAATTGCTTCACCTGAGTGTCCTTTGTTAGAAGATCCTGAAAAAGTTAGTAGCAGAAGAGCCAAAGATCTCCTTCTATCCAATTCCCATCAGAATCTTTAACCTTATTAATCATGTTTCTCTGTCTCCTTTCTTTAACTATGGCATGATAATATTTAGTGTTCCTATCCATCCTTTAACCACTTAACTTTAGATTTTTGTTGCCAAAAATGGTTTCTTGATCAATTAAGTCCAAAAGATCTTTTTTGGCATTTTGCAAATTAATGTAGATGTCCTGATCGTGAGTGGATTCAAAATTCCTTTCCAGCTCGGAAACCTCTTTCTCTTTGTCATTTAGCTTTTTGTGAAGATTCCAAAAACATTTTTGTTCCAAGTTCGAAGAGAATGTTTTAACTTATAAGCTTAAGCTGGAAATTAATGAGTCCGGACACATTGCATACCCCATTCCATGAAGCTTGAACCACTGACAGAAAAGAAGGATGGCGAGTCCACATATTTTGAAATTTAAACTTAGAAAACCTTCCATCCTTCTTTTTGTCATGGCTAAGTAGGAGGGGGCAATGGTCTGAACATGTGCTGTTCAGGTGTTCTACTTTGATAGGTTCTAACATAGAAATCCAAGTAGCATTTATTAAAGCCCTATCAAGCCTAACATGAACTTTTTTATTAGACCAAGTGTAATCCTTCCCTATATAGCCAGCATCAGATAACTCACAATCAAGCATCATCGATTGAAAATCAAGAATGGACTGTATGGGGTAAGAACTACCTCCAGATCTTTCATGAGGAGAGAGGACAGTATTAAAATCTCCTACAACAAGCCATGGGTCATCGATATCCACATGCATTTCCTAAGGTTATCCCATAGCTGTTGCCTAAGAAACCTACTACACTTGGCATAAACCACAGAAACATGAAAAGAAACAGAACCATTGGAACTAAAAGTACAAGTGCATAAATTGTTCATGGTTAAAAACAATATGACAGATAATGTGTTCTTTCCAGAAAATCCAAATTTTTGAGTTAACATTGGAAGCAAAATTTTTAAAATTCAACTTTCTTGCAAAAGATCAATTTTATCAGAGGTAGTCATGGGTTCAGCTATCATGATGAATTGAAGATTATGGAGCCTAACTAAGCTTTTTAATCTTTTTAAGGAGCGACCATTAACTATGCCTCTAATATTCCAAAAAAGATATTTCATGGAGAATCAAGGGATTGGGCACCAAAAAGAGAGGTGCTACGTGCCCGTGTAGCATAAGGAGAGGAGGGACAGGATGACCTACCTGGATCCCATGCAAGAGACCTATCTTTACTCCTTGGTAAGTGAGAATCATCACGTGATTTGCCCTTGTGTATTATGATAGGATCAAAATCTGGGTCATCCTCTTCTATGTTACCCTCTTCCGAGTCGGAGCTATCACACTCATTTGCATTTTCAATTCTTGATGCTTTTTTGGAGGGCTGTTGATTGCTATAAACTAGTGCAGTGGGGTCAGATTCTTCCCCTTCATAATGCTTTTGGGAGAAGCCAAAATTCCTCCCAAATCCTCTAACCAACAAATTTGGAGGAGTGTCCTCTGCATTCAAAACACAAATGGTTAAAGGTAAAGGAGAAGGAGGTAGGAGTACCTATTGGAGGGGCCAACCAAGTAGTGTCTGATTGAATATCATCATTAGCAGGTTCTGGTTGACCCATCGGCATATTCTGATGTTGAGCTTCTTCCAAAAGGGAATGGCAATCCTTGGACTGATTAGTAGTGTCATTAGAGACACTGGATATATTGGTTGGAGGATTGCCCTTGTCCATATCAACAACAGTAGCTCTTGTTAGGGCTACATGATCCACAGAAGTATTGATAGGTTCCAAACCCATAGGCGGAGTAGCATGATGCTGTGTTCATCTTTTGCGGATCATCCTGTGTCTCAATAAGATCTCTGAGGGACCTGCAAGTCTAGCAAAATCTATGGACTCCACTTCTAAAGATGAGATAGGTCCTTACCTTTGTTTTGACCAAGGAGGTCCTTTTTAGGCACATAGACTTGCTTAATTTTACTTGGTTTTGGAGGAGGGATTTTTTCAACAACATTATGGGATTTATCCTTATTATTGCTCTGGAAGAGTTTTTGGATCGACATTGGTCTTTAGAATGACCCATTTTGAAACATTCAGAGCAATAATAAGGAACATTTTCGAAATTAACGTGTTGAAAAAATCCTTCGGTTTCAGTACCAAGCCAAACCTTATTTTTGTGATTTTTCGAAACATCTATTTCAACTAGAATTCTGGCAACAGATGGTCTAGTAAGATTTGCAGTAGGCTCATCAATTTTCAAAGGATGCCCAAAAATAGAGGCAATAGCAAACAACACCGATTTATCAAAAAAATGAATAGGTAGGTTATAGAGAGCTAACCAAACCGGTGCAACAGGGCTTTCCTTTTGGGCATGTGAGGTAATAGACCATTTGACAATGCGCACGATGGAGGAATTTATGGTCCAAATCCGTCTTTCCCATAGGCGAATGTAATCCTCTTGTAGAGTTGGACGAATGAGGATTTGCCTTTGATTGATGAGGCCAATTTCCACATGCCCTTTAAATTTCCTTTCTTGAAAAAATTTCCTGATTTCTTGCAAAGGAGGCCTACTGTGAGAAAAGGAGCCTACAAGAGCAAATTTGAGAGGTGAGCACAATTTGTCTAGCTCCTCATTATTGAAAATGACAGCGGGTTCCCCATTGAAAGAGGTGGCTAATTTAGGTCCCAATATATCTTCTTTGGGCTGTTGGATTGCTCCCACTACTGCAGCAAAGGATTTTTTGAAAATTGGAGGGGAGCTACTATCTTCTTTTTCAGATGTTTGCGCCACTGTCGTTGGCGCCAAAGTCTGCTGCATCGTTGCCATATTCCGTGTGGAGATCAAATCCGAGGAGTAGCCCGCGTGATTGTAACAGATCCACTCTTTTTCCCTTTTTTTTTTTTTTTTTTCTCCTTTTTTCTTTTTTTTCTTTTTTTTTTTTTTCCTTTTTTTTCTTTTTTTCTTTTTTTTTTTCTTTTTTTTCTTTTTTTTTTTCCTTTCTGCTTAGAGCTTGCTCGCCCTCTCCACAGAAAAAACAACTAGGCCACAAAAACGAAGCTTCGGCCTCTCCTCAGACAATACAACCGCCCGATGAAAAGCTCACTCCCCAAAACAAAGGCCCCCACCGAGATCAAAGGACAGCCCAATGCAATGAATAATCGGCGAGGATTCCAAAGCCCAGACTAACCAAGCTCGCAGCCCAGAAAAGGTAGTCCACGGTAGCAAACCACGTGAACCAGCCCAGGGAAATAAAATAAAAGGCAACGGCCCAGGGAAATAACAAGACCAGCCCAGGAAATAAAATAAAACCACGTGAACCAGCCCAGGGAATTAACAAGACCGAATCCAGCTCACCCACGAAGACAAAGGTCCACACCGAAAAGCCTTACACAGGTTTAAGAAGCCACTCACCGACCAGAGGAAGAGCCACTTCTAGCACCAGCCCACAAGATGACAAAGGCCACCGCTTCAATAAAAAGGAGAAGCCCACACAGCGAACAAAATACCAACTTAAATCCACAGGCTACCCAAAATTAACAAGCAAGCAGCCTGTGACTATTAAAACGTGCAGCAGGAGGGGCTCGGTAGCTAAGAATTTCTTCCAGAAAACACAAAGGCCCACACCGAAGACACACCACCAGCTCACTTCAAGATGAAGGCCCACGCAAATCAAAGGATTCCAGCTGGCTCACAACGATCTAACCCAGCCCAACAAGCAAGGTGAAGGCGCGCAGATACACTTTAGCTAAATTTGAAAGTCAAACTTATATAGCCTGTCAGAGTTGCAGAACGTCTCTTTCCAAATAAAGGATGACTTGGGATACTTTATTTCTGGAGGAAAAAAGGAGGTTGGTCGGCTCCAAAAGGGGAAGCCCGTCACGTCCACCTTGTCAGACGCCCAAAGCCTAGCAGCTGCTACTCCTCAACGCTAGCGCCACTGTTCTTCTTCCTCGGAGCAACTGGATTGCAATGACCGTGGATAGAGGAGCTCGAAACCCAGCTGGAAAGGAAGGAGATGGCCGCAGCACTACCACAAAGATGGAACAAGAAACGTAGCCGACCCTTGTGCGTGAGAAACACAAATAAACCAGGCTGTTATAGCTTCTAAACAAGCTTATCACGAACCGGCCACCACTTCGAAACTTCAACTCCTCACTAGACGTCCCAAACCCTTTGAGAAGGAGTCCTCCAGCCACAAGAACCACCAAAAAAAAAACCTCGGGCCACTGTTGAACCGAGCGCTAGATGACAAAGACAACAGAAAAACAGAAGCTTTTCCAACTTCTACTTTCTTATATGTCTAACTTTCTTTTTGGTTTTCTATAACACACCCGAGAACCCAGCAGAAGGCCGACTTGAAGCCACCCAAGAATGCTATCAAGAAGAACCAACAAGATGAAAGCTTTGAAAGACGACCTAAACCATAAAAAGAGAGGAAGAAAACCTAAAAAAGAAAAAAAAAGCAAACGAAAAAATACTCAACAAATGAGTAAAATCGAAACTAAACCCTCAAAATCATGAAAAAAGGGGTTTGGGGTTTGGGGTTTGGGGTTTGGGGTTTAGGGTTTAGGGTTTCGGGTTCGGGGTTGGGGTTGGGGTTGGGGTTTGGGGTTAGGGGTTTAGGGTTCGGGTTTAAGGTTCGGGGTTGGGTTCGGGGTTCGGGGTTTAGGGTTAGGTTTAGGGTTTAGGGTTTAGGGTTTAGGGTTTAGGGTTTGGGGTTTGGGTTTAGGGTTTAGGGTTTAGGGTTTAGGGTTTAGGGTTTTTTTTTTTTTTTTTTTTTTTTTTGGCAAACCCCGTACACGGGGGAGGGATGCCAGCCCTAAATTTTATTAGATGAAAAAGAAGAGTACAAAGATGGGGGGGACATAAGGCCTTACCCCATAGTTACATCCATCCTGTAAAGCATGCATAAAATTAAATAAGGGAATACTATTCCCCTTACAATGAGAAACAACATGCATAAAATAAACAAGGGAGTACTACTCCCCTTACAATGAGACAAACAACAAAAGGAAACAAAAAATTTTTTTGAAACCATGACGAAAGTTAAAGGACACGAAAATCACATAAGCCATATTTATCCTTCCAGATGATGAATTTCAGATTTGTGTCGAGATTTGAGTTACTCCAGGAGAAAAAGGCGACCTGAGTGTCTCTCGCTTTCTTAGCTAACCAATCTGCAGCATGGCTGCCTTCCCTCCATACATGAGATAAAGTGCTGTGTGTATCTTGTAGTAAACTCCTCGCCCATGAAATGTCATGCCATTTGTCCCATCTCACTTTCATAGAGGATAGCCACTTTGAGATGATTTTAGAGTCGGTTTCAATGTGGACCTGTTTAAAGCCAAAAGAACTGCAATATTCTAGACCTTTAATAAGGGCCGACAATTCGATACTCTCAATAGAGTGGTGTGAGGAAGGGAAACCAAAGTACCATATACTTTGCCATTATCATCTCTGAGGATTCCTCCTCCACCACCCATTCCATTCATCAAACTACCATCAACATTCAGCTTATACTTGCCTATTGGAGGGCTAGTCCAGGAGACTGCATGGACACGTTTCGTTTAGGGGGCTTAATGCAAGTTTTAAAAAGATCCTCATTATCTTTAACTTGTCTGAGCGTGAATGGGTTAGCCCTTCCTAAATTTCTAAGCTCATCAATCACTTGCAAGGCAAGGAACCTAGGGGGGCGGGTTGTATTCCTATGCTTCCTATTATTTCTTTCAATCCATAGGTACCATATGACAATAATAGGAACGAAGGTCCGGACATGCCTGTTGATATTCCCAGATCTGCTTTTCCAAAATTTGAGCATGACATCAATGGAAGTAATGTTAGGAAGGTGGACAATCCCAAAAAGAGCAGTGACAGCCTTCCAAACATCTACAGCATACTTACAAGTGAAGAATATGTGCACAGCTGATTCACAGTTATTAAGGCATTGATAGCACCTAGAGGCAAGGTTTAAACCCCAACTAGCTTGGGTGTCATCAGTATGGATGAGAGATTTAATAGCACGCCAAAGGAAGAAGGACATTTTTAAAGGAATAAAATTAGACCAGATAGAGCAAAGAATGTCATTGGCTGGAGCTTTAATCCTGATATGATTAAAAATGCTAGCAACAGAAAGTACCATTGGAGGAAAGCTTCCAACAAGGCGAGTCTGGTTTCATAGGCTCCAAATTTAAAGAAAGAATTTCATTAACAAAATGGATTGGAACCAACTGGATAAGATAATCAACATCCCAAGCATTCCCATTCCATAAGTCCTTCACAAGTAACCTAGGAGCATGAACAGAGGTATGGTTGGCCAAGCAACCAGAAAGGAGCCAGGAATCATACCAGAAACTAATGTCACCCTTCCCAGGCCAAAAAAGATAAAAGGCTCAGCTACATCCCTAGCCCTGAGGAGCCTCTTCCATAACGGGGAAGAACTGTGGGTTATGGTTGCTTGAACAGGGTGGAGGTTTTTTAATATTTGAATGAAGGAAATGGGAGAGGAGGGATGATTCAGAACGAAACGCCACCATAGCTTAGATTCAAAAGAGGTGGAGACATCAGATAAGGAGCGGAAACCAACTCCACCCTCTTCGACTGGCAAGCATAGATTAGCCCAAGAAACCCAATGAGTGGCTCTAGAAGAAGAGGAGGTACCCCAAAAGAAATTGGCAAACATGCTTTCAAGTTTCTTGATCACCCACTTAGGAGGGTGAACGGATTGAAAAGATAGAGGGGGAGAGAGGATAAAACACTTTTGATGAGAACAATCTTCCCCCCACTTGAAAGCCATAGATTCGCCCAGTTGTGGAGGCGTTGAGACACTTTTTGGAAAATATCATTGTAGCTTTGATGGTCACGCCATCCAAGGGATAAAGGAGAACCTAGTAGGTAATAGGTAACTTTTGCTCATTCATGCCAGACAAATTTTTTATAGGGCGTTTCCTAGAGGTTTTGGATTTCCTAGGAAAAACTAGGAGCTCTTATGATGGTTAACTTTTTGACCCGATAAAGATTCATACTGACTTAAAAAATCAAGAACTCGCCTCACAGAGGATTTAGAACCATTCATAAAAAGAATACAATCATCAGCAAAACAAAGATGGGAAATCCAAGAGGGAGCGCTAGTCTTGTACCTAATAGAAGGATAAATGGAATGTAAATGGTTCAAACCTTGAGATAAGTACTCAGAAGCAATAATGAAGAGGGCAGGAGAGAGTGGGTCCCCTTGACGAAGACCCCTAGACGAGTTAAAAAAGCCAAAGCCCTTCCCATTAATAACAACTGAGAACCAGCTATTGCACATAATTCTTTTAACCATGTAAGTAAACTTCCAATGAAAACCCAGACAATCCAGCATAGAAAAAAGAAAACCCAGTCAAGTCTATCGTAAGCTTTTTCCATGTCTAACTTCATCACTAGGTTCCCTCCTTTGATCTTATAGTCCAAATCATATAACAGCTCCTGAGCTAGAAGAATATTATCAATAATGTTTCTGCCCTTCACAAAACCCGTTTGATTAATGCTTATAGCCTTAGGGAGGATTTCACCAAGCCTAGTAGTAAGAATTTTTGAAAAAATTTTCACAGAGGTATTACATAGGCTGATAGGTCTGAAATCCTTCCAGGTTTGTGGGTTATTGTTTTTGGGGATCAGAACAATGGATGCTGATGTATAAAACCGAGGGAGTGGCAAGCCTTCAAAAAATTCAATTACTGCTTTGTAAAAATCCTTGCCAATGATTTCCCAACATGTTTTATAAAACAAGCCTCCAAACCCATCCGGGCCGGGTTCTGAATCATTTGCTAAATCATTGATAATATTCGTCACCTCTTCAAAAGATGGGGTTGAAATGAGATGAGAATTGTCAGAAGCCGATATTACCTGTTTAAGCCATTCTGGTTTAGAAAATTGCTTCACCTGAGTGTCCTTTGTTAGAAGATCCTGAAAATAGTTAGTAGCAGAAGAGCCCAAAGAGTCTCCTTCTATCCAATTCCCATCAGAATCTTTAACCTTATTAATCATGTTTCTCTGTCTCCTTTCTTTAACTATGGCATGATAATATTTAGTGTTCCTATCTCCATCCTTTAACCACTTAACTTTAGATTTTTGTTGCCAAAAATGGTTTCTTGATCAATTAAGTCCAAAAGATCTTTTTTGGCATTTTGCAAATTAATGTAGATGTCCTGATCGTGAGTGGATTCAAAATTCCTTTCCAGCTCGGAAACCTCTTTCTCTTTGTCATTTAGCTTTTTGTGAAGATTTCCAAAAACATTTTTGTTCCAAGTTCGAAGAGAATGTTTTAACTTAATAAGCTTAAGCTGGAAATTAATGAGTCCGGACACATTGCATACCCCATTCCATGAAGCTTGAACCACTGACAGAAAAGAAGGATGGCGAGTCCACATATTTTGAAATTTAAACTTAGAAAACCTTCCATCCTTCTTTTTGTCATGGCTAAGTAGGAGGGGGCAATGGTCTGAACATGTGCTGTTCAGGTGTTCTACTTTGATAGGTTCTAACATAGAAATCCAAGTAGCATTTATTAAAGCCCTATCAAGCCTAACATGAACTTTTTTATTAGACCAAGTGTAATCCTTCCCTATATAGCCAGCATCAGATAACTCACAATCAAGCATCATCGATTGAAAATCAAGAATGGACTGTATGGGGTAAGAACTACCTCCAGATCTTTCATGAGAGAGGACAGTATTAAAATCTCCTACAACAAGCCATGGGTCATCGATATCCACATGCATTTCCCTAAGGTTATCCCATAGCTGTTGCCTAAGAAACCTACTACACTTGGCATAAACCACAGAAACATGAAAAGAAACAGAACCATTGGAACTAGAACAGTACAAGTGCATAAATTGTTCATGGTTAAAAACAATATGACAGATAATGTGTTCTTTCCAGAAAATCCAAATTTTTGAGTTAACATTGGAAGCAAAATTTTTAAAATTCAACTTTCTTGCAAAAGATCAATTTTATCAGAGGTAGTCATGGGTTCAGCTATCATGATGAATTGAAGATTATGGAGCCTAACTAAGCTTTTTAATCTTTTTAAGGAGCGACCATTAACTATGCCTCTAATATTCCAAAAAAGATATTTCATGGAGAATCAAGGGATTGGGCACCAAAAAAGAGGTGCTACGTGCCCGTGTAGCATAAGGAGAGGAGGGACAGGATGACCTACCTGGATCCCATGCAAGAGACCTATCTTTACTCCTTGGTAAATGAGAATCATCACGTGATTTGCCCTTGTGTACTATGATAGGATCAAAATCTGGGTCATCCTCTTCTATGTTACCCTCTTCCGAGTCGGAGCTATCACACTCATTTGCATTTTCAATTCTTGATGCTTTTTTGGAGGGCTGTTGATTGCTATAACTAGTGCAGTGGGGTCAGATTCTCCCCTTCATAATGCTTTTGGGAGAAGCCAAAATTCCTCCCAAATCCTCTAACCAACAAATTTGGAGGAGTGTCCTCTGCATTCAAAACACAAATGGTTAAAGGTAAAGGAGAAAGAGAGGTAGGAGTACCTATTGGAGGGGCCAACCAAGTAGTGTCTGATTGAATATCATCATTAGCAGGTTCTGGTTGACCCATCGGCATATTCTGATGTTGAGCTTCTTCCAAAAGGGAATGGCAATCCTTGGACTGATTAGTAGTGTCATTAGAGACACTGGATATAGTGATTGGAGGATTGCCCTTGTCCATATCAACAACAGTAGCTCTTGTTAGGGCTACATGATCCACAGAAGTATTGATAGGTTCCAAACCCATAGGCTGAGTAGGCGATGATGGCTGTTTCTCTTTTGCGGATCATCCTGTGTCTCAAAGAGATCTCTGAGGGACCTGCAAGTCTAGCAAAATCTATGGACTCCACTTCTAAAGATGTGATATGATCCTTACCTTTGTTTTGACCAAGGAGGTCCTTTTTAGGCACATAGACTGCTTAATTTTACTTGGTTTTGGAGGAGGGATTTTTTCAACAATTATGGATTTATCCTTATTATTGCTCTGGAAGGAGTTTTTGGATCGACAATGGTCTTTGGAATGACCCATTTTGAAACATTCAGAGCAATAATAAGGAACATTTTCGAAATTAACGTGTTGAAAAAAACCTTCGGTTTCAGTACCAAGCCAACCTTATTTTTGTGATTTTTCGAAACATCATTTCAACTAGAATTCTGGCAACGATGGTCTAGTAAGATTTGCAGTAGGCTCATCAATTTTCAAAGGATGCCCAAAAATAGGCAATAGCAAACAACACCGATTTATCAAAAAAATGAATAGGTAGGTTATAGAGAGCTAACCAAACCGTGCAACGGGCTTTCCTTTTGGGCATGTGAGGTAATAGACCATTTGACAATGCGCACGATGGAGGAATTTATGGTCCAATCCGTCTTTCCCATAGGCGAATGTAATCCTCTTGTAGAGTTGGACGAATGAGGATTTGCCTTTGATTGATGAGGCCAATTTCCACATGCCCTTTAAATTTCCTTTCTTGAAAAAATTTCCTAATTTCTTGCAAAGGAGGCCTACTGTGAGAAAAGGAGCCTACAAGAGCAAATTTGAGAGGTGAGCACAATTTGTCTAGCTCCTCATTATTGAAAAAACTGCGGGTTCCCCATTGAAAGAAGTGGCTAATTTAAGTCCCAAATATCTTCTTTAGGTTGTTGGATTGCTCCCACTACTGCAGCAAAGGATTTTTTGAAAATTGGAGGGGAGCTACTATCTTCATTTTCTATTGTTTGCGCCACTGTTGTTGGCGCCAAGGTCTGCTGCGTCGCTGCCATATTCAGCAAGGAAAACAATTCCGAGAAGCAGCCTGCGTGAAGCTCCTGTTCTGCCCGGTTTAGGGTTTACGGTTTAGGGTTTGGGTTTTAGGGTCTAGGGTTTAGGGTTTTGGGTCTAGGGTCTAGGGTCTAGGGTCTAGGTCTTGGGGTCTTGGGTTTGGTCTTGGGTCTTGGGGTTGGGGTCTTGGGGTTGGGGGTTGGGGGTTGGGGGTTGGGGGTTTGGGGTTTGGGGTTTGGGGTTGGGGTTTGGGGTTGGGGTTAGGGGTTAGGGGTTAGGGTTTAGGGTTTAGGTTTAGGGTTTACGGGTTAGGGGTTAGGGGCTCTGGGCTCCGGGCTCCGGGCTCCGGGCTCCGGGCTCAGGGCTCAGGGCTCAGGGCTCAGGGCTCAGGGCTCAGGGCTCAGGGTTCAGGGTTCAGAGTTCAGGGTTCAGGGTTCAGGGTTCAGGGTTCAGGGTTCCGGGTTCCGGGTTCCGGGTTCAGGGTTCAGGTTCAGGGTTCAGGGTTCAGGGGTTAGGGTTCAGGGGTTAGGGGTTAGGGGTTAGGGGTTAGGGTTTAGGGTTCGGGGTTCAGGGTTCAGGGTTCAGGGGTTCAGGGTTCAGGGTTCAGGGTTCAGGGTTCAGGGTTCAGGGTTCAGGGTTCAGGGTTCAGGGTTCAGGGCATCCTTTGGAATGACCAATTTTGAAACATTCAGAGCAATAATAAGGAACATTTTTGAAATTAACGTGTTGAAAAAAACCTTCGGTTTCAGTACCAAGCCAGACCTTATTTTTGTGATTTTTCGAAACATCCATTTCAACTAAAATTCTGGCAACCGATGGTCTAGTAAGATTTGCAGTAGGCTCATCAATTTTCAAAGGATGCTTAAAAATAGATGCAATAGCAAACAACACCGATTTATCAAAAAAGTGGATAGGGAGATTGTAGATAGATAACCAAACCGGTGCAATGGGGCTTTCCTTTTGGGCATGTGAGGTTGGGGACCACTTGACCACACGCATGATGGAGGAATTGATAGTCCAAGTTCTTCTTTCCCATATTCTAGTGTAGTCCTCTTGCAAAGTTGGACGAATGAGAATTTGCCTTTGGTTGATTAGGCCGAAATCCACATGTCCTTTAAGCTTCCTTTCTTCAAAGAAATTCTTAATTTCTTGCATAGAGGGCCGGCTATAGGAAAAGGAACCTATTAAAGCAAATTTGAGTGGCATGCATAATTTGTCAAGCTCCTCATTGTTGAAAATAATAGCCGGTTCTCCATTAAGGGTAGTAGCAAGCTTGAGATCGGGAGTAGCTTCTTTATTTTCATGATTTGATCCAACCACAGCAACAAATGATTTTTTGGAAGTTCTTGGAGAAACTATGTTTTCTTTCTCTTTTGTTTCCACTACTGTCGATGGAGCCAAGGAGATATTCTCATTTGCCATGATAATTCCAGGATCACAACTACAAAGTGCACCGACCAGGATTCTTCTCCTTCTTCTTTTTTTTTTTCCTGTTTTCTCTTTTCCTTTTTTTTTCTGTTTTTTTTTTCTTTTTTTTTCTTCTTATTTCTCTCTGCTTAGAAAATGGCCGTCCTCTGCACAGCAAGACCACCGGCCACGTCCTTGTCAAAGCCTGACGCCCACATCCAATCAACGGCCCAAATAAACCAAGCAGACAGGAGAAGGAATAGGTTTAAGCCCAGCCTTCAACAAATAGCCTACCCGAAGACTGGAAATAGCCACAAGCCCGAGATAATCACAACAAATAAAAGCCACACCGACCTGAGGACGACCCAGCCTCACTGCCCAGCAGGAGAAAAAGCCCAGGACACCCTTACGAAACGGCCTGCCCTCACCAAGCCGAAGAGGATCCAGCCCAGGAGAAAATAACAACGAGCCCAACAAGAGCCCCGTCCCCAACTCTGGACCGACCCACAGACCAAGCCGAAACTCCACACTTCACGGCAGGATGGCGCGCACAGGAGAAGGATTAAAAATTTGAAAAGACAAAAGCTGCTGACCTGGTCAACGGCAGAACGGAACTTTCCAAAAGTATAGCAACTGATGTGGACGTTGCATACAGAGCAGTATTCAACAGCAGGGCAGCTTCCCGAAATGGATATGCACTGTTCCGTCCACCTTTGTCAGCCAAAACAACGCGCAACCCTATGCAACCACCCCTTGAGCGAAGCACCAAAGGCTCCTCCGTGTAAACCAAAAGCCCAGAAGCAAGGACGAGGAGTTAACTCCAGCAAACTACCACGGCTGAAGCTTCCACGTCGAGCAAGGGATAGCCCAGCTGGAAAGGAAAGAAATGACCGTAGCACAGCCCCCAAAGATTGTAAAAGAAGCACAGTCTTCCTTGTTCGTGAGAAAACAAAGACAAGGCCGAAGCCTCTCACGGACCAGCCACCACTCCCAAACACCAGCTCCTCCAAGGACGTCCCTAACCTTTTGAGAAGGAGTATCACCGCCACTACAATCCACCGACGACCACTAGCCAGCAGAGGGAACAAGGAACACAAGCT
Source organism: Combretum micranthum (assembly GCA_024138025.1). Taxonomy (NCBI): domain Eukaryota; kingdom Viridiplantae; phylum Streptophyta; class Magnoliopsida; order Myrtales; family Combretaceae; genus Combretum; species Combretum micranthum. Next base: position 16,820 of record JAMXBD010005303.1, read on the forward strand.
TTTTCTTCTTCTCCCTCCTTCTTCTACTTTCTTGTTTTACGTTTCTAAGGAAACTCCAAACCTTTAACAGAGGATGTAAAACCGAACCAAGAGGACTAAAAGGGAAGATAAAAAAGGGTGGCAAACTGAAAGTTACCCATGAGGATGAGTAAAATCCAAAATGCCTAAACCACCACCAAAAAAGAAAAAAAGAAAAATTTGTTATGATTTTGGTAAAAAAGATGTTTTTTTGGTAACAAAGATGTGTTTTTGATGAGATTAGGCTAAAGAAAGGGGGAGAAACCACCTCAAAGAGGCGGAAAACCCCCCCGAAAGATGTAGAAACTTCGGTTTTAGGTGTAGGAGTTCTAGAGAGAAGGGAGAGGATTTTCTCTCTCTAGAAAATATTTTTGGTTTTTTTTGGTTTTTTGGTTTAGGGTTTAGGGTTTAGGGTTTAGGGTTTAGGGTTTAGGGTTTAGGTTTTAGGGTTTAGGGTTTAGGGTTTAGGTTTAGGTTTGGGTTTTGGGTTTTGGGTTTTGGGTTTTGGGTTTTGGGTTTGGGTTTTGGGTTTTGGGTTTGGGGTTTAGGGTTTTGGGTTTAGGGTTTAGGGTTTGGGGTTTGGGGTTTGGGGTTTGGGGTTTAGGGTTTTGGGTTTTGGGTTTGGGTTTTGGGTTTGGGTTTGGGTTTGGGGTTTAGGGTTTTGGGTTTAGGGTTTTGGGTTTTGGGTTTAGGGTTTTGGGTTTGGGGTTTGGGGTTTTTTGGGTTTTGGGTTTGGGGTTTGGGGTTTGGGGTTTGGGGTTTGGGTTTAGGGTTTAGGTTTAGGATTTAGGGTTTGGGTTTTGGGTTTAGGGTTTTGGGTTTGGGGTTTGGGTTTGGGGTTTGGGGTTTGGGGTTTCGGGTTTCGGGTTTAGGGTTTAGGGTTTAGGGTTTAGGGTTTAGGGTTTATGGGTTTAGGGTTTAGGGTTTAGGGTTTAGGGTTTAGGGTTTAGGGTTTTTTTTTTTTTTTTTTTTTGGCAAACCCCGTACACGGGGAGGGATGCCAGCCCTAAATTTTTATTAGATGAAAAAGAAGAGTACAAAGATGGGGGGGACATAAGGCCTTACCCCATAGTTACATCAATCCTGTAAAGCATGCACAAAATTAAATAAGGGAATACTATTCCCTTACAATGAGAAACAACATGCATAAAATAAACAAGGGAGTACTACTCCCCTTACAATGAGACAAGCAACAAAAGGAAACAAAAAAACTTTAAAACCAAGAAGAAAGTTAAAGGATACGAAAATCACATAAGCCATATTTATCCTTCCAGATGATTGAATTTCCAATTGTGTCGAGATTTGAGTTACTCC
>JAMXBD010005304.1:0-17912 GCA_024138025.1 Combretum micranthum
TAAATCGAGGAGTCGAAAATAATTAAAGTGTTAGTATATCCGTATAATATTTGAATTATTAAAAAATCAGATCGGTTCAATTTCGGCTTATTTCGAACCGTTTGGATACTGCTTTGGAAAGGTGTCCGGGGCTCGGAAAATTAAAAATATATCTTTATATTTTTAGACTCGTATTTTTATAGGATTTCAAAAATATCAAGTTAGAATTTTTCGGATTCTAAAAATATCAGTTATAGCTCATATAAGCTTATTTTACTTTACCGGTAACTATTGTTAAATTTCTAAAAATAATTTAATTGATTATTTTATTTAAATCATAAAAATTCTGCCTACTTAAATAAAAATATTTTCTTAATTTATTTTATATAATTTTCTTATTCAAAAAGCCACTTTATCAACCCATACCTTCAAGTACACATCATTATCATTACTACACATTATTATGTCTTCTTTTCTTTTTCTTACACTCCATTTCCCAAAATTTGCAGCTGCCCATTCCCCATAAAATTAGCCACTTTTTTATTTTTTATATTATTATTTGATTTATTTTAAAGTCTCTTTTAGTTAGAAATGGATGCAACTTGTTACACTTTCAAAATACAAGTTAAAATCAAACAAAACCACCCTACACTCACACTACAAATCACGACCAGCCCCTCCCTCCCTTGCACTGCAGGCTGTTTATTTTTTTAAAATTATTTAAACTACATTTATCTCTATTTGTCATCTTATTCCTCTCTCTCTTTCTCTTACAAACCCTATATTTTTCCTCTCTCTTTTCCTCTCTTTTCTCTTCTTCCTTGCCTTGTCTTCTTGAAACAAGCTGTCCACATTTTTCTTTCTTGCCTTCCATACATATTTCTTGCAATTATTTGAGGTAATCTTCCCTTTAGCTCTTATAAGATGTTCTAGGATGATACCATGGATGTTTCATGCATCAAGGACATTCCACAAGCTTAAAAGGCTATGGATGATGATGCCAGAAGTGAAACACTCCTCTAGATGATGATCTCTTTTGTTCTTAGTATTTTTTTGTTATATGGAAGGCTTGTTTATCTTCTTGTTTTTGTGATAGCTTGTAGATCTAGAGTTTTTATCAAGCTTTAGTTATGTTTATGTGTAGATCTAGAAGTTAAGGCCTTACTACTAAGTTTTCTTATGCTTTCATGGTTATATATTGAGTAGATCTTAGATTCAAGTTGGAATGAAAAAGAAAAATTCGTAACTTGTCAATGCCTATTTTAAAAACCCTCTTTCAAGTCTTAAAATGGAAGTTTTTGTTAAGAAAATGAAGGTTTGATGGATGTATATCATCAAGGCTTCATCTTACAAGAATCAAAGTTGATTTTCAAAGTTTATTTTCAAAAACAAAAATTGTATTTTCGGATCAAGACAAAGATCCAAATAAAAACATGTTTTCAACTCACAAATGAGGATTTTATTCAAGAAATGAAGGGTTCTTGAGATATAATATGTAATGGGTTGTTTTCATGAGTTTTGATGAATTTTCTCAAGAGATATGTCCAAAATAAATTTATGAAAATTCGGATCAAGACCAAGACCTATTTTTGAACCCATCATCAACTTTAAAATGAAGATTTAGACAAAAATATAAGAGGGCTCTTGTATATAGATATCTTAAGGAATGGATTTTCATAAGTTTGAATGGGTTTTCCTAAAAGTATTGCATAAATCAAGTGCTTTGTAAGAAGACAATATTTAGGTCTTGTTTTCATTGTAAGTTTCAAAGTGGAAATTCGTAATTATGAGAAGACCAATTTGAAACCTTCTTTTTGATCTCAAAACAAGTATTTTATATTGAAAATGGAATGCTTGATGATATATAATATAGGAAAATTATTTTCATTGACTAAGTAAGTTTTAGTAAAGGAATTACTCAAAACAAGACAATGAGTTTCAACTTGTAAATTTCGGTTTTATGAATATGGATTCTTAGAAGTTTCATTTTGAACTTATGTTTGGTATTAGATAAGTTTGTAATCTCTTAATTTTGTTTTGAGAATCTCCTTGCAAGTTTAGGACTAAATAAATTGGTTAAGTAGTTAAATAGAGTAGATATGGCAATTTTTTCACAAGGCTCAAATCTGGAATTTTCGTAACCCTACTGTACAGTAGTTTCCGACCCTAAATGACCTTAAATGTTTGAATTAACTTTAGAAATGGATAGCTCTTTCGAAGTAGTATAAATCGGTATATTATAAGCTAAATTCCGAGTTAAAATGAGTTAGATATGACCTTTTTAAGTTAAGGATTCAACCTAGACGGAAATTGACGAACTTAGTAAATAAAATTGTTAAGTTTAATAGAACTTCATAAGAATACTCATTGAGGGTATTCTTTGTACCTAGGTGAATTGGAGGACGGGTTACCACTTCCCGAGGACTATTACGACTAGTGGATTTTCACTACATGGACAAGTGAGTTCATTTCTCAATTAATTATGCTCTTGGATGTGCTTGTAGTAGTAGTGGCATTAGACTTAGGAAAAGATAAAATTGTGAATGAATGGTGATCTAAACTTGCATGAATGAACGATAAGTATATCGAGGCAAGCTTTGTTGCAATAATCTTGTATGAGCTATTAGTTTGGAATGTCTGAAAATTGTATGGTCACTTTTAAATTATCTAAGTAATATGTCATGATTATATGAATAAACGTACATGCATATCACGTAGTGAGCATATATCATTGTCGAGTATGTCTTTGGTGGGACAAGGTGTACTTGGGAGGCAGGGTCTTTAATGAATGGGGCTAGGGTTGCATGACTTATGGACCACCCCATTCGAATAATGAAACTATGGTTGCATGACTTATGGACCAACATTAAAAATTGTGGTTGCATGTCTTATGAACCACCCCACTTAAGATTGGGACAATGGTTGCATGTCTTATGGACCAATATTGGAATTGTAGTTGCATGACTTATGAACTACCCAAACCCCGAATGGAGGGCGTAAATTCATTCACTTATGACTACCGGAAAGTCATATGCTTGCTTGCTCATATGCTTGTGTATTCATATGGTTGCTTAATTATAACTTGCTTGTATTAGCTCGGTCGAGCATGTTACTTGAAGAAAATGAATCTCACTAAGCATTAGCTTATACCCCAACAGTTTTTGTTGCAGTGTTACTATTTTTGGATGTTCCGAGAGGACATTTTGTGTAGGTTTATCACATGGAATTAAAGAGCTTTTGAGGAAGTTGGGACCTAGTATAGGCGTGGACTTCTAGGAAAATCTCTTTAATGTAATTCAGATATATGTAATTGGAGCTAAACGATGTAGACTCCTATTTTTTTGGCGGGGTATGCCCCCTTGGCTTTTGTAAAGTTTAACTATTTATCTTGTTGTGATTTATATTCTTAATGCTATGTATGCTTTCTTAAGACTACTCGAATCAAAGTGTGATCCTAAAAGTTGTGTGAGTACACCTTACACACGATATGTAAACTCATGGGATGACTAAGGTTGTCATACGTAAGTTTAAATATCGGGTGTGGTGGACTGTCGCGGTTTAGGGTACCCTTTGGGGCATGACATATATCTTGTGTGTTTTCTCACTTAAATCCCAATGAGCTCATGCTAGGGACATGAAAACACATGAACAAGAATATCAAGCCATCACAAGCATGGATATAGTGTTTAGATGTGTTTATGTTAAGATCTCATCTTGTTCATGCATGTAAAGTAGAGATCTTGTATATATTGATGTTCATGCCATGAGATTTATGATTCATGCATTATAGTGGTAGATCTAAAGTTTAGACACCCACATTTTCATTTACATGTATGATCATGGAGTTATTTTGATTTCCATGCATTAATGATCATAAAAATGTAATTGTATATGTATAGAGATGTTAGATAATAGATCTTCATATATAGGAAGCAAGAACATTGAAAAATAAAAGACTTTGTAGGAAATAGTTTGTTGGAAATTCGGATGGATTTGGAACCCTATTTTAAAAACCACCAAAATCATTTTTAAACTCATGTTTCACAAGAAAAATGAAGGGTAAGTGTAATAGGTATATTGAAGGAATGATTTTCATAAGCTTAGATGAGTTTAGGCATGATAAAAATGTAAAAACAAGGAGTAAAGTTAGAATGAAAAATATTGAATTATGGATGTGTAGTTAAATTCGTAATTTTGGGTGATGCCCATATAAACACTTAGTATCTAAGCTTAGATGGCATGTTTTATGAGCTAAATGAAGTCTTTAGGTAATAGATATATTGGAGCCTTAATTTTTGATGCATTAAACAAGTTTTCTCATAAGGAAATTGCAAGAAAATGAAAATCTCAAAATTCGGATTTTTCTAAGTAGCCCATTCAAACACATATTTACTAAATGAGAAAGGTGGATTTTTATGCATGAATGAAGGTCATGACTAATATGGATGTTGGGAACTCATTTCTTTATTAGGTGACAAGTAACTTCTAAGGATAAAATCATAAAAACATTAGAGGATGTAAGGTTGATAATAATAACTTTTTATAAGAGATCATTAGGGAATTTCTTAATATTTAGGAATTCATAAAAGTCCACCACCAAAGATCATCAAAACCATGCATATATGGAGTTCATTACGTGGTATTCATGATAGGAATTCATTCATATACCATTTATGCATGAATCATCAACAAGGAACATTTTTCATCAAAAGCAAAACAAATTTTAGGAATTGGAGGATTTACGGAACAGATCTGATCCTACTGTTCTGTGACCTTAATTTCTTCAAAACTTTAAAATAATATTAGAAATAGATAGATCTTTCGAAGTAGATAGAGATCGATATAAAATTTGCGAAATTCCGAGTTAAAATGACCAAGTTATGGCCGTTATAAGTCGAAGCTTCCGCAAATAGCGAGAATTCCGAATTCATCTAGTTTAGATGCATAGCTTAGATTAGTTACATGATGAGAATCTCATTAGGATTATTCTTACTTGGTAGGTGATCCCGAGCAAGACGACACCTTACCGCCTGATTATTACTACTAAAAAGACCGGCATCCAATGGCCGAGTGAGTTCTACTTCCACTCTCAATTAATGATTATGATTGTAATGTAGTGGCACTAGTGGTGTAGGCAAAGATAAAAACGGATATGTATGATGGGGTATATGGGAATTATATATATGTCTGCTGTTGATGTGCGAAATGGAACTTCATAAATATCGAAACCGGGTGTTAAGCTATTGACTGATTAGCTAGTATTTTATATCAAATGTCTGCGAATACTTGTTGGCCACCTAAAAGAATTGAACTAATGTATATTTGACTTCAATTGCAATTGGATTCATTCATATCACAATGGGGATGGAGCATTAGCATTGCTTGGTTTTTAGTGATCCATAAAACGAATATGTTGGTTAATCGTGATCCATAAAACGAATTTGTTGGTTAATCGTGATCCATAAAACGAATTTGTTGGTTAATCGTGATCCATAAAACGAATTATTGTTCAGTTGACCATGAGCTTAAACGGAATCATACCGTAGGATTCGTTAATCTGCTAACCGGGGATGGAGGGCGCAAATCCATCCACATATGATTTCTGGTTGGTCATATGTTTGTTGAACTCATTTGCTTGATGCATACACTTGCTTGAATAATCACTTGTTTGAATGAATTGTACTTAATTGTGATATGGAAGTTCTTACTCACTAAGCTAGTTAGCTTACGCCCCCATAGCTTTTATTTGTTGCAGCACGAGTTTATCTGGCTTAGGCCGAGGCAAGCCACAGCTCAGGTACCGGAGATAGGAGTTTCCCATAGAAGTTTACTTCGCTTTTGTTTAGACTTCCGTTGGAAACTAAAGGACTCTGGATGACTGTAATGGACATGATATTATTTTGCAGGGGAATGCCCCTTAGATTTTGTAATATATTTATGTGTTTTGGCTTATTATCTATGGCTAATGAATGCCACGTCAAATACTTAACTTTATTGGTTGAGTATTCTATTATCGTAAAGGGATGCTTTACATCTATACAAGACTCCCGAAGGGCTCGGATAGGAAATTCGAGAGTTTTATATAGTATGTGGTGGGCTGTTACATTTATGATACCCTATGGGGCGTGACAAATCTGATCGCCACTAATTCAGAGCTCAAATGACCTAATTTAATGAAAATGTTTTGGAAATGAATAGGCCTTTTTGAATAGGTAGAAATCGGTATATTATATGCGCAAATCTAAGTTAAAATGACCAAGTTATGGCAAATTTTGATGATCTTATGACAATTTTGACAAAGTACAATAGAATCAATGAGAAATACTCATTATGAGTATTCTTCTTGATTAGGTGATCTCGAGGAAGAGTATCCATACCTGGAGGATTACTTTGATTAGTGGATTGACCGATCGACTCATCCATGAAAAGAAAGTATCATCATGGCAACGTGAGTTTATTTCCTTGATTACTTTATTTGATTGTGCTTGCAGTTTAGTTGCACTAGGACTAAGAAAAGACAAATAAATATGAATGTAAATTATTGAAGGAATTGTAAGAATATCGAGGCAAGAATTGATTGTAAATAATCGTTTGTTTTAGTATAGAATTTGATATGTTTGAAATTTTATGATCACCATAAATTGGTATTAATTATGATATGATATTCTAAATAAATTGGCTCATGCATATCACATAGTGGGTCACATTGCATTGGGATCACTAATCCTATGGGAAAAGGTTAGTGGTACGGTTGTAAGACCATAAACAAATGCTTAACGGCTTTAAGCTAGAAGCATAATACAAAGAGAAATGCTTAACAGCATTATGCTCGAAGCAAAATACTAGGATGATGCTTATCGGCTTTAAGCTAGAAGCATAATAACAAGGACCAATGCTTAATGGCCATTGGCTCGAAGCAAAAAATCTTATTGTCCTTCCCAAAACCCCAAATGGAGTGTGTAAATCCATTCAACATATGGTATCCAAAAGACTGTATGTCTTGCTTACCCATATGTTTGTTGCATATCACTTGGATGCCTAAAACTTGCTTGATTTTGTTACTCAAGTATTTATCTTTGGAAATAATTCTTACTATGTCTATTAGCTTATACCTCTATAGATATCTTTTGTAGTTTAGTTATTTATGGTTGAGGCTATGTGGACCTGCAACCACGTATTCCCTTTTGGTTAAGGAATTTTTAGATAAAGTTTAACATTAGTTAGATGTATACTTCATAGAAATTTCTTGTAATAGACTATAGTTATTTTGGCAAGGGAATGCCCCTATGACTTGTAAGACAATTATTATAAATGAATGTTTATTATGATTTCCCTTTTCTTAATTTGTTATTGTATCTTCTTAAGCTTCATAATCAAAGTACGGTCCTCTAAATTTGAGAGAGCATGTCACGCCCCGAAGGGTATCCTAAACGTGGCAGTCCGCCGTACACAATATTAAAACCTAAGAATGACCACCTCAGTCATGCGAAGGCTTCTATACTATGTACAAGGCGTCTAACACATGGAGAAGACTCATCGGAGTAATACATTTTACATTAATATAGCTTGAGTAACAATGTAAAGGAAATACAAATTTACTATACTTCAAATACTAATCACTCTACTTCATAATACAAATCATTCAACTTCAATTACATTCATCCACAGGCTTCCCTACATAAACTAATACAAGACAAATCATAAAACTAGCTGATAACTTCAACATTATTATTTCTTGCGGGAATCCCGAAGCCATTCTCGGCTTCAACCATCTCGGTCCCCACTTTGCATTCTTGAGATAACCTGTTCATTTAAACAACTATTGGGGAATAAGCTACACTAGCTTAGTGAGAATTCCCTTAGTTCTGTACCAGAACAAGCAAGCATTAATCAATCATATGCTATGCATGAGCAAACATGTGAGCAAGCAATTATGTATGGGTATCCGGAACCCACACACAGAACGGATTTACGCCCTCCGTATCTTGGGTTAGGGATGGTATTGAAGTCTACATGACTGTGCTAGTCCCAAGCCCTCGGCTCATAGCACTCGCCTCGGCTAGGCTCACACATGGAATGCATCCCCGATACTCCTTAGTTTCTATGAATGAGCTCTGATCCCGGGTCTCATTATCCAAACGAGTCCTCGGACATACCGATCGACCTGCGTAGGAGTAGCACGCTACCAAATGCAATATGTCGATGCGATGCATGATCAATTTACATTTTGCTTAGGTCAAAATATTTATCATTCTTTAGAGTGACCAGCCAATATCATACACATAACAGAAATAAATATGAATGGTGCAGTTATCCAATCAAATCGTGGTTTCGATATGCTTTAGTATTCTTTGGCATACATTCATCATAGCCTCTTCATATATCCATCCATTCGTATCGGTTTTTATCTTGTTCCTATAATCTAATGCAACTAACTACAAGCACAATCAAGGTAACAAAACAAGGAGAAAACTCACTCGGCCATTGGATCACCGGTCTTCTAGTAGTAATAATAATTCGATGGCAGGGAATAGTCAATTTCGGGATCTCCTAAAAAGGAAGAAATACTCTAATAAGTATCCAACTTAAATAATCCAAACGATTTTATACGAACTATCAAATTCGCAATTCTCGTCCTAAGCGGGGATTCCAACTTAAAACGGCCATAACTTGGTCATTTTAACTCGGAATTTTGCAAATTATATATCGATTTCTATCTACTTCGAAAGATCTATCTATTTCTAATATTATTTTCAAGTTTTGAAACCTTTGAAGCTTTGAAATTTCGGATCAGATTAGGGCAGCAACAATTTCAACTTTCGAAGGTGGTTTGCAAATGTTTGTAATGTTCTACTATATAAATAGCTATACATGCAATGTGAGTGATTTCCTAACATGAATGACATGAGATGAGCTTAATGTATGCATGATCTTGATGATTTTGCTAAAAGAAATTTTACATTTTTTATTTTGCAAGACCATAATAACAACTTATGAAAAATCTAGTTTTCTAACTTTTATCATTTCCATTTGTTTTGGATTTGTTACTTAAGAAAATATAATTATTTTTGTCAAAATTGAGTCTTCATTATATATATTACTTATGACCTTCATTTTTATATAAAAATTTCCATTTTACACTTTGTAAACATGTTTCCAAGTGGGGTTGATTCCAAAATCCAAATTTTACAAAAAATTGATTTTTAAGTGATTCCTTCAAGTAAAAATCATTTGATTTTTAGAAAATTAAGGCTCAATCATACATAACCATTAAGGACTTCATTCTTACACAAAAATTTGCATTTTACACTTTGCAAATATGTTTTCCAATATGATTTACTCAAAAATCCGAATTTTAGAAAATCCATTTTTTTGAATAATTTCTTTGGGAAAAACTTGTTTAATGCATTAAAATTTAAGTCTTTACTATATCTATTGTCTAAGGACTTCATTTAACACATAAAACTTGCAATTTGAGCTCAAATACTAAGTGATTACTTGTGTATCATCTTAAATTACGAAATTGACAATTTGATCACTAACTCAAAATTTTCCATTTTAATTCCATTACTTGTTTTACACATTACTCATGCCTAAACTCATTTTAACTTGTAAAAATCATTGCTTAATGATATCTATTACCTATATACTTCAATTTTCACATAAAACATGAGTTTTGGAGTTGATAAATGGGTTTTAAAAATTGGTCTTGGTTGGGATCCGAATTTAGAAAATTTATTTTTGGTCATATCTTTTGATAAAATCTATCTAAGCTTATGAAAATCCATTCCTTACATATCATATCTTATGAGCCTTTCATTTCTTAGATAAAAACAACATTTTTTAGTTGGAAAACATGTTTTTAAAATAGGCCTTGGCCAAAATCCAAAAATAGAATTTTTATTTTGAAAATGACTCTTGAAAATCACTTTTGATTCTTGTAAAAAGAAGTCTTGATGATATACATATATTAAGCCTTCATTTTCTTAAGTAAAAATTACATTTTGACTCTTGGAAAGTAGTTTTTAAATATGAGTCTTGCCAAAATACGAATTTCACTACTTTTGTTCAAGTTCAAATCTAAGATCTACACATAATATGTACATAGATCTAAACTTTACTTACTAAAATCATTCATTTATGTTGTCTATACCCTAAGCCCTTCATTTTAAATGAAAAATACTCATTATGGAGTTGAAAAACAACTTTTCTAACTATGGTTCCATTTTCATCCGAATTTTCAAAATTGATTTTTGTTGAAAATAAAATAGATCTTGAGTTTCCTACAATTTTCCTACCATCATCATGCTATCACAAGTTGCTTATGAACATAAAACAAAGATCTAATGCATTTATGAACCCAAAACACTAGATCTAGTCTTTTAAACTAGTCTTTAATGCATGAATCACTAAGATGAACATGTGGATGATAGATTTATACATAAATCATAAGAAATAACAAAATAACAACTTAAATAACAAGATCTATGGCATAACAAAAATCAAGACTACAAAAATTTAGATCTACAATATATATCAACGTTAAACAAGAAAATAATTGAAATACAAGATAATAAAAGTAGAGAAATGAGTGTTTCATTTTTGGCATCATCATCCTAAGCTTTTAAGCTTATGGAAGGTCATTTGATGCATGAAACCTTCATTACACTTTACCTATATCACCTATGAGGCTTTGAGATGAAGATTTGCTTAGAAATCTTCAAGAAATATGGATGGAAGCTAATGGAAGATGGGGGCAGCTTGGTTCTTGAAGAAACAAGAACAAGAAGAAGAAGAAAAGGAGGAAATAGAGAGAGAAAATGTTAAAGAATGAAAGAGGGAAAGTAAATAAATGAAGGAGTGAGAGAAAATGAGCGTTTTAATCGTAAGAAAAGAGAAAAAAAAAACAAGGCAGCCAAAAAAAAAAAAACCCCATGCTGCACGTGAATTGTATGGAGGGAGAGAGAGAGTTTTGTTGAAATTTGACTCAAATTTGAATTGTATAATTAATGTGTAATGTAACTTTTTGAAGAAGGATTGAAATATAATTAATTTTAGTCAAAATAGGAGTAAGTTAAAGGACAATGGCAGCCATGAATGAGTCAAAAATCTGCCATGAATTGTGGGATAATGTGTAGAAATATTGAAGTGAAAAGGAAGTGATATGTGTAAGGTGTACTTGAAGGTATGGGTTGTAAATGTACTTTTTTAATAAAATAAATTAAAATAAAATAAAATTGGAAAATTTATTCCAAATATTTGTAGCAGATTTTTCATAATTAAATTTAAATAATTATTTGAATTATTTTAGTATTTTAACAATTATGTTACCGGTATGATCAAAATACGCGAATATGGGCTATAAAGGATATTTTTATAACCCGAAAAATTCAAAAAAATTATTTTATGAAAATAAAAATATTTTTAAAATATTTTTCAATTATTAAATTAATTTATTTTATTTTTAGTATCGGGTCTTAAACAAAATATGATCTTGTAAAGACCCGAAACAAACTAAATTTTAGAAAAACAAAATTTTCTATAACATATAAAATATTTATCTAAAAATATAAGACTTCACAAGAATAATAAAATTTTGTAATGAAATAAAAATGAATAGTGCAAAAGACTAATCAATTACCGGTAATAATGGAAATACGATAAAATGTTATAACTATAACTTTTATAACCCGAAAAATTATATAACCGATATATTTGGAAATCTTATGAAATTATGAGTCTAACGGTACTATTGGTATATTTTTTATATCTCGAGCCCCGGACACGCTTTTCGAAGTCTGTATCCGAATGGGTTCGAAATAGGTCAAAAATTTACCAATATGATATTTTTAAACAAACTCATATTACTATGAGCTATTTCACATATTTAAACTACATCTCGACATCTAGGGCTAGGGGCACTAGATTGCCGGACTTACATTATTGTATTCCGGTTAGGGTTTCCGGGTGATTTTCCAATTTAGACCTTTACCAATTTGGAAATTGATTTTATGTTTATACAACATATTTAATTTGAGAAATTTATTTTAAATTTTTTTTTGTAAGTATTTAATATCTTTTAACGTTTTTGGAATTCTTGAATTGGGTTTCATTTCCAAAATTTAATCGTTATTTACTTTTTATTAATTTGTTTTGGGTTTTAGATTACCCGATTTTAAAATCGGAGTTAAATATGAAATTTTTTCATATGTCGTGATTTTGAATTTGAAGACCATTGAGTTCTTATTTTATTTTAAGGATTTTAATTTTCTCATGATTAAGAAATTTTTTGGATTCATTCGTGAGTTAGGATTTGTAGAAATTCGATTTTTAATTTGGAGTGACTTTTAGCGAAGTTCATCTTGAAATTATTTACTAAAATTTTTCGGCGCTTACAAAGCACGCCTTACACTTAATACCGAAGCTTCTGGAATGACTAAGGTTGTCATACTTAAGCTTTAACATTAAGTGTAGCGGACTGTTACATTAGGGTACTCTTTAAGGCGTGACATTCTCCATTATGTCATTATGTTATTATGTTGTCGTTAGTATTGGTATTATTATTTGCTCTTGTCACGCCCCAAAGGGTACCCTAAACGCGATAGTCCACCACACCCGATATTTAAACTTACGTATGACAACCTTAGTCATCCCATGAGTTTACATATCGTGTGTAAGGTGTACTCACACAACTTTTAGGATCACACTTTGATTCGAGTAGTCTTAAGAAAGCATACATAGCATTAAGAATATAAATCACAACAAGATAAATAGTTAAACTTTACAAAAGCCAAGGGGGCATACCCCCGCCAAAAAAAATAATAGAAGTCTACATCGTTTAGCTCCAATTACATATATCTGAATTTACATTAAAGAGATTTTCCTAGAAGTCCACGCCTATACTAGGTCCCGACTTCCTCAAAAGCTCTTTAATTCCATGTAATAAACATGCACAAAATGTCCTCTCGGAACATCCAAAAATAGGAACACTGCAACAAAAACTGTTGGGGTATAAGCTAATGCTTAGTGAGATTCATTTTCTTCAAGTAACATGCCCGACCGAGCTAAAATATCTATACAAGCAAGTTATAATTAAGCAACCATATGCATGCACAAGCATATGAGCAAGCAAGCATATGACTTTCCAGTAGTCATAAGTGAATGAATTTACGCCCTCCATTCGGGGTTTGGGGTAGTTCATAAGACATGCAACTATAATTCCAAAGTTGGTCCATAAGACATGCAACCATAGTCCCAATCTTAAGTGGGGTGGTCCATAAGACATGCAACCACAATTTTTAATGTTGGTCCATAAGTCATGCAACCATGGTTTCATTATTCGAATGGGGTGGTCCATAAGTCATGCAACCTAGTCCCTTTCATTAAAGACCCGCTGCCTCCCGAGTACACCTTTGTCCCACCAAAGACATACTCGACAATGATATAAGACTTACTACGTGATATGCATGTACAGGTTATTCATATAATCATGACATATTACTTAGATAATTTAAAAGTGACCATACAATTTTCAGACATTCCAAATCTATACTAGCTCATACAAGATTATTACAACAAAGCTTGCCTCATACTTATCGTTCATTCATGCAAGTTTAGATCACCATTCAAACACAATTTTATCTTTTCCTAAGTCTAATGCCACTACTACTACAAGCACATCCAAGAGCATAATTAATTGAGAAATGAACTCACTTGTCCATGTAGTGAAAATCCACTAGTCGTAATAGTCCTCGGGAAGTGGTAACCCGTCCTCCAATTCACCTAGGTACAAAGAATACCCTCAATGAGTATCTCTTATGAAGTTCTATTAAACTTAACAATTTTATTTACTAAGTTCGTCAATTTCCGCCTAAGTTGATACATTGACTTAAAAAGGTCATATCTAACTCATTTTAACTCGGAATTTAGCTTATAATATACCGATTTATACCTACTTCGAAAGAGCTATCTCTTTCTAATGTTAATTCAACATTTAAGGTCATTTAAGGGTCGGAAACATGCTGTACAGTAGGGTTGCGAAAATTCCAGATTTGAGCCTTTGTGAAAAATTTGCTATATCTACTTATTTGACTACTTAGACCAACTTATTTTAGTACTAAACTTGCAAGGAGATTATCAAAACAAAATTAAGAGATTACACTCATCTAATACCAAAATAAAGTTCAAATGAAGCTTCTAAGAATCCATTTTCATAAAACCGAAATTCACAAGTCAAGACTCATTGTCTTGTTTGAGTAATTCCTTTACTAAATCTTACTTAGTTCAATGAAAATAATTTTCTATATTATATATCATCAAAGCATTCCATTTTCAATATAAAATACTTGTTTTGAGATCTAAAAGAAGGTTTTCAAAATTGGTCTTCTCATAATTACGAATTTCCACTTTGAAACTTACATGAAAACAAGACCTAAATATTGTCTTCTACAAAGCACTTGATTTATGCAATACTTTTTAGGAAAACCCATTCAAACTTATGAAAATCCATTCCTTAAGATATCTATGTCAAGAGCCTCTTATATTTTTGTCTAAATCTTCATTTTAAAGTTGAATGAGGTTTCAAAAATAGGTCTTGGTCTTGATCCGAATTTTCATAAATTTATTTGGACATATCTCTTGGGAAAATTTATCAAAACTCATGAAAAAACAACCCATTACATATTATATCTCAAGAACCCTTCATTTCTTGAATAAAATCCTCATTTGTGAGTTGGAAAAACATGTTTTGTTTTGGATCTTTGTCTTGATCCGAAAATACAATTTTTGTTTTTGAAAATAAACTTTGAAAATCAACTTTGATTCTTGTAAGATGAAGCCTTGATGATATACATCCATCAAACCTTCATTTCTTAACAAAAGCTTCCATTTTAAGACTTGAAAGAGGGTTTTTAAAATAGGGCATTGACAAGTTACGAATTTTTCTTTTTCATTCCAACTTGAATCTAAGATCTACTCAATATATAACCATGAAAGCATAAGAAAAACTTAGTAGTAGGCCTTCAACTTCTAGATCTACACATAAACATAACTAAAGCTTGATAAAACTCTAGATCTACAAGCTATCACAAAAACAAGAAGATAAACAAGCCTTCCATATAACAAAAATACTAAGAACAAAAGAGATCATCATCTAGGGAGTGTTTCACTTCTTGGCATCATCATCCATAGCCTTTTAAGCTTGTGAATGTCCTTTGATGCATGAAACATCCATGGTATCATCCTAGAACATCTTATAAGAGCAAAAAGGGAAAGATTACCTCAATAATTGCAAGAAATATGTATGGACGCAAGAAAGAAAAATGGGGGCAGCTTGTTTTCAGAGAAGCAAGGCAAGGAAGAGAGGAAAAGAGAGGAAAAAGTGAGGGGAAAAATATAGGGTTTGTAAAAATAAAAGAGAGAGAATAAGATACTATAAATAGAGATGTGTGTGTGTTAAATAATTTTTAAAAAAAATAAAACAGCAGCTGCAAGTGAGGGGAGGGGCTGGCGTGATTTGTAGTGTGGTGTAGGGGGTGGTTTTGTTTGATTTTAACTTGTATTTTTGAAAGTGTAACAAGTCGTATCCATATCTAACTAAAAGAGACTTAAAATAACAAATAAATAATAAAAATAATGAAAAGTGGCTAAATTATGGGAATGGTCAGCTGCAAGTTTTGGGAAATGGAGTGTAAGAAAAGTGAAAGAAGACATAATAATGTGTAGTAATGATAATAGATGTTACTAAGGTATGGGTTGATAAAGTAGCTTTTTGAATAAGAAAATATATAAAAAAATTAGAAAAATATTTTAATTTAAGTAGCAAATTTTATGATTTTAAATAAAATAATCAATTAAATTATTTTTAGAAATTAACAATTTAGTTACCGGTACGAGTAAAATAACCTATATGAGCTATAACTGATATTTTTAAAATCCAAAAAAATTCTAAACTTGATATTTTTGAAATCCTTATAAAAATACGAGTCTAAAAATATTAAAGATATATTTTAAATTTTCCGAGCCCCGGGACACGCTTTCAAAGCAGTATCCAAACGGGTTCGAAATAAGCCGAAATTGAACCGATATGATCTTTTTAATAATTCAAATATTATTACGGATATTAAACACTTTAATTATTTTTTGACTCCTCGATTGCGAACTCGGTTTTCAAGATCTAAACTGTAGGTTTTACTCATGATCCGTTGACCTAAGGTCTCCGGTAGACTTTCCGGCTTAAGGTTTAGGGCTTAGAAAACAGGGGTTTACAACCTACCCTAACATCTATATAGTGTTTATGTATATTATGTATATATATTTCTTTAGAGCATATAACTCACTTGTTATTTATTTATTTCTATGATTTGCAATTATTTATTTATTTCATGCTATTATTAAGACTAGTCCTTCTAGTCTTAACCTATCATCATCAAATCAAAACAATTTCTTTTCTTTTCTTTTTGGGACTAGTCTATTCTTAGTCTTAGGATACATTGATGAAGCTAAGGTTCCCATACATTGATCTTATTATTATGCTCTTATTTATTCTTGTATATATCTTATCTATATTTAATATTATTATATTTCTTATTGTTACCTGTTCTCATTCATGCATGAACATGTTGATATTGTTTCAACAACTATGAAAATGAGTTTTCTTATTAAGTAAAGAAAAATTAAGAACTCTCTTCAAAAATATAATTTTGTCACATAAGAAATGATTTTTCCATAAAACATAAATTTTATCTTCACAAATCTTTTCCAAAGTTAGAAAAAATTATCACAAGTTTCTACTAATAATAGCACATGGGATTTCATCCAAGTATACATAAAGTAAAGTTATCACATACTTTTTTTTAACCAATGAAATAAGAAGTTTTCTTTAAAAATTAATATTGCGAAATCATTATTTAACAAAGTTTTTTTTAAACTCATTTACTCAAAATTTTCCACCAATACTCTAAAATATTAAAGTCTAGACAAGTTTTACAAATTATCAAAGAATAACCTGTTTATAGTTAAGCCTTTCTTAGAAATAAAGTTAGTTAATGACTTAGAAGACATTAATACTATTTTATTTAAAGTGAAAATAACCTTAGGAAATTAAGAACACATAAACATGACCTTCTTCAAGAAACTTTACTCACTATCAAGGGATTCTTAGAAAACTATATTTGCAACCACTAGAAATAAAGCTATAGGAATCTTAGAAGACAAAAATTACTTTTTGAAATTAATTATTCAAAGTTAAGAAATGGAGTCAAAAGAAGGAAATACACACTTATAATAATTCAAGAAATTTTTCCAACAAACCAATGTGAATTTTCCAAAGTCTTAGCTTTTCCAACCTTTAAGACACATGGTTTTAGAAAAATCATGTTGAGACAATACCACTAAATTCATGTATATAATATGAGTCTACATATATATATTCAAAGGATTTTCAACTATACAAATATAATGATTTTTCAACTATACAAATATTTATATTTTTGTATAAGAATTTTAGATAAAAAAGTTAGAAAAATTACGTTTTGAAAGCTGAGATTTTCGTAACAGTTGTGTACTGTGCTTTTTCGAGACGCAAAGACTTTTTATGACAAAAACCTAGAAATGGATAGATCTTTTCAAATAGGTAGAAAATGGTATAAATAATATGCGAAATTCTATGTTAAAATGAGCAAGTTACGACTATTTTAAGTTAGGATTTCCATTCATGCGAATTTTAAACGAACCGAAACATAGAGTTAGAAAATTTAGTAATCTTGGATGAAATACTCATTTCGGTATTTCTTTTGTTTAGGTGTCGAAGACCAAGATCTTCTTTTCCTAAGGATTACTCTACTGATAGAGATTGCTATGGACGAGTGAATTTCCCTTATGTTTTATGTATTCATGCTTGTGCTGTAAAATATACTAGATATTAGAAAAGATAA